>DWUN01004866.1:0-10349 GCA_018249975.1 Passova gellias | reverse complement strand
TAGTACATCATTATGATAAATACTTTAGGAGATATCATAGATTTAAAACTACGCGTGAGCGGCGGACGGGCCGCGCGGTGTGCTGGGGCGGCTTGGTTACGGAATGACCGACCCGAACCGTCAGACGACGTTGACGGTTGTGCTAATTTTCATACACCCCCACAAATATTATAACTGTGAAAGTAGCTCTAGCTTTCACGCCTAAGCCTCTGAAGCTCGATTTTAATGAACTTTGGTAAAGAGATAGACGTGACCTTGGGAAAGGATATAGGCTAAGTTTTATCGCGATATATTTAATAGCATGTTACTGTGTCTTATGATTAATTGTATATCTTCGCAACGAGAGAAGGCTGTGGAGCGACATATAGGCTACATTTTTTCGTACAATTCGCGCGGGGTCGTTATTTACGCGGGAAAACCTTTGTGACACACTAATTTCCATGCAGGCGAAGCCGCGGGCAAAGCTAGTTCTAATATATTTTTATAGTTATCATTTATTGGCATTGTGCGCTCTTCGGGTTATTTGTTTATTTATTGAACTGTCAACATTCTATATACTAGTAGACTAAAATGAGTAAGTTCCTGCCGAGTGCCAGGATAGTTAGGTACAGGCAACCAATAGTAAACCGACGAACCGGTTCGGAGTGAGTATTTAATTTCCCAACTGGAATCGAACGTACTCTATGACCGTGGGCCCTCGGCCGTAACGAATATAAAATGAGTTTGAACTTTAAACGCCGTTGTGAGGTTTCATTTGGTTTCGTTTCAAAAGATTACAAAAATGTAAATAAAGGGAAGAGCGTCGACTGAATGCTAGTGTTTTGAATAAAAGCGCCAACGAGTGTGTGTTGCTAAAGCGTTGTGATGAATGATCTATTTCAAGAATATTTTGTATTGTTATATACAAACACGCAATATTTACTGTTCACTGAATATTAACACAACAATTTTGCTGTAACTGCATTCATAGTTTTTAGCCAAAGGTCTATATTAGTTATGAGTTAGAGCATGCGGAGTCGGCGGCTTGGCTTTACATGAGGTGACTATTGTTTACGATCTCGAAGACTGATCCGGACACAAACGTGATGTAATAACCTAGGCGTAATTATCATTGGATCTTCGGAAAATAACTCGAAGAATACTCTTCGGTGATATCGGTTCCTGTAGTGGGAATGTGGGGTCCCAGGGCGACGGGAGAGCGGCCCGGATTAGGTACGTATCGTGAACGATGTTGTCTGTCGTTTTAGGCGCACCGGCAAGATTAAGGGCATCGAACGGTTCCTGGGCGCCGTGGATACTCTGCAGGAGTCGCTCATCGAGGTGACCTCGGGACAGGCCAAGTACGAGCACCAGCACCGCGCCATCGTGTGGCGCATGCCGCGCCTGCCCAAGGAAGGGCAAGGTACTGTGCCCACGTGCGGATATCGTTATCTACGCAAACATTTACCGCGTAACTGAAGGTCGCTCGACCGGACCGATATTCGATAAGATCACGGTCTCCTTTGGGTAAAAGTGAGATGTTTGCATTTTAGCTGTTCTGACCGAGCAGGTGATTATTGTCAATTTGGCCTAAGCGTAAAGGTATGGGCGGATTGCGCAGGCGCATACACGAGCCACAACCTGGTGTGTCGCATGGCGCTGACGTCGTACGACCAGATCCCGGCGGAGCTGGCGCGCTGGGCGCACGTGGAGTTCACGATGCCGGCGGCGCAGGTGTCGCACACCACCGTCCGCTCCGTCTCGCTGCAGGGCCACGACGCCGACCCGCCCGAGAAGTACGTGCGCTACCTCGCCAGGCACGAATACGTGTAAGTCTGTTTTAGACTGCCTTGCGACTGTCGCGAGGTACCTCGTGCCGATCGCCTCTTTAAAAGTTTTCGTATTCTTAATAGTTTTTTTGTAAACAGTTTCGAACAGTTCGGTAGACATGTCCGCTCTGTCTAAACTGACGTTGTCGTCTCGACCTTGCACCGCCGTCGCTCTCTGCGATCGGGCTCCGCGCAGTAGTACATATTAAATGGGATCGTTGCGTTTATGCGCTTCATTCGATCGTCAATGAAAGCTATCTTATCGGTGTCGCAGTGTGGGCATCGAGCGCACGTCGGGACAGGCGGCGCCGGCCTACGCGCTCGCCACCGAGCGGCCCGCGGCCCCCGCCCCCGCGCCCGCGCCCGCCGCCGCCGTCGCCCCGCGCCCGCCCTCCTCGGACTCCGACTCGGACTAGCTCCACCGACGCCACGCCGCACTGGTTCCTCCCGCGTCCGAGGGACCGTTAGCTTAATGTTTAGTTTTTCTAATGACAGTACTAGTTTAATCGACGCTATAAACGAGCCGAAGCCATCGGACAATCAGTACCCGAGCGCTGCCGTCTCGGTCCGCGCCACGCCGCGCACGCACGCGACGCGGGGAGAGCGCGTGTGAACAATATAGTCGTCGATCGTTACTTCTGTTCGTGTCGTAGCTCTCGAGGTGTAGGTAATCGCTGTTAACTGCAGAAATATATTATATTCATAACGTTATTTCATATTATGCGCTTGTAGTGTAATAGAAGAACGGGGGGAACTCCGTTGCAGTGTAGTGGCCGCGTAAAATGTAAATATTGATGTATAGCGTGTGCACCAGAGAACATATTTACCTATATATGTTGTTCTCGTGTTACCGGACGGTACGAATGGAATTATTAGACAAATAAATATGATGCCTATCTCGTCGATATAAATATATTTAAACGACACTCGTCATACACCGGCAGGCGCGCCGCCCGCCCGTGCCGCGGTGTGCCGTTGTGCGCGTGTGCTGCGCAGTGCCGCCTGCCGGTCGTACGCCGGTGTGACTCGGTCGTCGTCGTATCCCACGTGGCCCAATATTGAACTGACAATCTCTTTGTGCCCGACCCCGCGGTCGAGTGGCTAGAGACCCCGACTGCAAAACCGGAGGTCGCGGGTCCGATGTCCACTCGCGACAGACATTTGTGTGACGAGCACATCTGTTTATTCTGTGTCTGGTCGTAATTAAAATATCTATATAAGTAGTAGATCGTATGTACTCGTATGTATGTATGTTTATCGACTGTCCGGTTACCATAACGCAGGCATTAAATTGTCTAATTTGGAATCGGATAGTCGTGTGTGGAATCGTCCCCGGATATTATTATTATTATTTGTGTAGATTGTTGTGTATAATTTACATTGAGTAGGTATCCCTGGTATTGCCCTTTTAAACGTTAAATCGTAAAGATGCAGTGAGAAATATTTAGATATTTTAACATCGTTAAATGGAGATGTTCAGTTCGATAAATGACTACCTACATTTCGTCGAAAATGTCGCATTGGAGGAAACGGCAATAAGCAGGTCCACAGTGGCGGAAGGAGCGCAGGGCGGGGCTGCGCGGGGCCGCCGGAGACCGCAGTGCGTTGAACACTGAGTCCATGAAACGCTCCATGAAATAAACCTGCCGCTATTACTGCCCGGTCGCTAGTGAAAGTTAGAATATTAAATGTATAATGTTTCAATATTTATTAGGTATAGGACCAAAGTAAGAATCAAGTCGTCGTTTATCGAAACACAACACATAGTGTAGTAGTAATTTAAGGTGCATATAAGGACGCGCGGCCCGGGGCGGGCCGGGGCGGGCCGGGGCGGGCCGGGGCGGGCTGGTGCGAGCCCTGTTCCGGTCGGGTCATCGACCACTAGAATGCCGTTCGATCTTAGAATAATTGACTCCCTAAATGTGTAAAAGTTCTAAAATACTCAGATATTGCATGTAAGTGTTTTGCCGTTGATGGTAACATGTGTGTCCTAGCACACGCCCGCTCTGCGAGCCGCAGCATACCTACATTATATCTCTACCATAGGATACGCAAATACCCCTTAGTTGTATAAAGCTATATTTAAATAAATATAAATTATATCGATTGTTGTATTGTATCCGCTCTCGGACGTCGCATACAAATGTACCTATGGATCGGCGATCACCGATGGAGTGGGCGCCGGCGCGAGCTCCTATGGTCCGTTGTCAATAAACATATATTACAAATATTACTCGTATTATTTATACCGACCTCAGTTTACAATAGCCGCCTACAAGATATGAAGTAACTCAACTGTAAAAATTCTACATTTGTTTTACTCTTATCAGGAATAAGAAGTAGCAGATCTTTTGTCGGTAACTGTACCGTGAGCGATACCCCGGTGGCGCACGCGGGGGACGCCGCTGCAGGAGATATCCATTTAAATTAGGTGTAAATAAAGAGACTATTATGTAGCGATATTAGCCGAGGTGGACTCTGCCGAGGCTGAGCGACAACGAGAAACATGAAGCCGGACACCGAGCGAGTGTGGACGGCTCTACCACGAAACGAAAAACAATCACGGCTTCACGTATTATATTATATATTACACCGCTTTATTGTGGAGGGGGTCGGTGCGGGAGGGGCGGGGAGAGATCAGATCACGTCGCGGGTGGCGTGCCGCACAGGCTCACATTCCCAAATTTTAGGAAACAAAAGAAAAAATTCTAATAATCAACTTCAGAAGTAGGTAGGTACGTGCGGGAGACGGGCAACGACGGGGGCCACCCTTCTCTCCCTCCCCTCCGAACGCCGCGGGCGGCGCCTCTGCGTGACGTCACTGGTACCTGTTGCACGTCCCCATCGCCGCTCGACTACACGAGTCACCGGTTGGACTTCCACGAGCTCAGCGACATTTGAGCGTATCGGTCGAAGGACGCGCTGGGAGCCGGGGAGCGGCGCCGAGTCGGGAAGGCCTACGTCCAGCAGAACACTTCTAAAAGCAGACACATGAATGGATGGCGACGCAAGTATTCTATAAAAGTCATGTGAAACTGACGTATTGAAACAGGATCTAGTTAATACTTTTCTCTTCGTTGGTCGCCGGGTCGGGGGGATAGACAGTGAACACACTGAATAATCCCATTTTAATTTACTTTTAATGTCAATATTAGTAAAAATTATAAAAGTCGAGATATTAATTCTAGATAGGTAAATTTACCTTATATCGAAGAACGCTCAAGAATCTTCATGTATAGTACCTACAATAAGATATGGTAGATTGATGTCTATGTAGTTTACACTAAATAACATGATAGGTCTAAAGTAGAAACCTACTATTATCTTATATTGGTAAACGATTAACGTATGACATAATTTATGGTGTCCTACATATGTATTATCATTTGTGTGTCAGTGGTGTCAAAGTAAAAGTTCGTAGTGGGGCGGGAGCGGGACACGGGGCGCATGCGTGCGCGTGGCGCATGCGTGGCGCATGCGCGGCGCGCGGCGGGCGCGAGTGTCCGTGTCGCCGCTGCGCCGCGCGGCCGCCGCCCGCTAGCGCCGCGAGCCGACCGGAGCGCCCACCAGCGGGCCGCCGTGCTCGCCGCGCTCAGTGCGACCAAGCCGCTGCACGCTCGGGCCGAGCGCTCGAGGATCGATTGTGATATAAGGAGCATCGGAGGACATTAGCTGTCACCCTACATGACTACGTATGTACTGCTGAGGCTCGCCGAAATCCCCCGACCGCGGCCGATCACCGTACAGTGCTCGGTGGCAAATAATTGCATACTAGCTATGACAATAAATAATGGCAGGACTCGACATTTTCATGAACAGGTGACATAGAGCTCGTAACCTAGTTTAGTGGCCATATGTAGCACCCTGAGGGCTTCGAGGCGATAGTGCAACTGGAATGGACGGTAGTTGTGCCTTTTAGAAGACCATGGTGACAATCGATCGGTTAATTTTTGTGCACTCTTCGAGTAATTAATTTAGTATTAAATTTAGAACGGTTCAATAGCGTGACCGATGAAATGTCACAACATGCACCCTCGCTCTCCCGCGCCCCCCGCACGCCACCCATGCCCGCACACAGAACAAGTAGTTCATTTTACAATTAAGTGTACATTAAACTGTTTTATTACACCTACTTAGTATACCCTATAACCGTAAGACAAGCATATAATTTGGAATGAAACCGTGTCCTTGTCCCCAATTATTATTACTGTTTAAGGCCGGTTGCGTAAATTTCAATTATGGATCTTTATTCTTTATCGATGATCTCACCGCGAGGTTTAAATTTCATCCTAAAAAAGTTCGTATGAATATTGCTTGGTGTGTTTTTGAAAAGGAAAGAAAAATATTTTCGTTTTTGTTGTTTCTTTGTACTCTAACAATCGTACAAGTTTTATTTTTTATACAGTGACTGGTGCGCCAGGTAGAGCTCCAGATGGGGCGTCAGGTAGAGCTCCAGATGGGGCGTCAGGTAGAGCTCCGGGTGGAGCGCAGAATAGACTGCCTGGAGCGCCAGGTAGAGCGATCGATTACAAATGTGTTTGATGATCGGCATTACCGACCTGTCTTTATGAAAATGGGTATTGCACTAAGAGGATTATAAAATATATAATTATAGGAGCTCTTTACTTTATCTGGCAACTACTAATACCTAGTGTATTGATAACGTTTTAAAGATAAATAAATAGTTGTAAATAATTGATACGGTCATAACAAAGGCCTCCTTTTATTATCATTGATTATTTTTTATACAAGGAGTATCGCTCCAATCCATTCGGTAATTTGTACTTACCCGAGATCGGCAAGCCAGATAGGCTTAGACTTATCCGGTACATACGAGCAGGATTGAACTACAGGCGGCGTTCGTTACTTTGGACAGACGTAGCCGGTGAGGCAAGGGCGCATGGCGGCCAGCGGCCGGCGCCGCGGGCCCGCGCCCATCGCTTCCTTCGACCACGACGTCTCAGATGAGGTAATCGATTATCGAGAGTAGCGATCCTTGGTTTCCCTTTATTCGTCATTATTACTTATCTGTCATCTTGTTGGCAATAATACACGACATATAACATATTTAAAGACTGTTGTCAAATAAATGTTTGCAGATATGAAAGTATCTACCGAATATTTTTTTTCATGTAATGAATTTTAGGTTTTCGTCCATTTTCAGTCTAGTCCAGAAACGAAGCAATCTTTTCGGCTGCCGGAAATTCGCGAAGATCCAACGTGTTCAACAAGCAACGTTGGAACGACAACTGGAGAATCTGCTCCAGACGGCCTCGCTCCGCCAGAACAGCGCGCTCGCTCGCACTCCTCCCCCGCCGTGCACGCGCTCACGGCCACTGCGCCCAGCGGCAGTCTGGCTCCGGCGCCAGCGGCCCCTCGAATTGACATTTCCCGTGCGTCGAGTTCGAGTCATCAAGACTCTCGAGATAGTTCTCCCGAGCTGGCACTATTCGCAGGAGCTGGAGACGACGCACGCAACCGTTTAGAACTTGGGTTCCGAGAAGACGGCGCTCTTGATCTACGCTCTTCTACAGAGGAACTTGCCTTCCTGGAGGGGGCACCGGGTGCACCGAGCAGTAGCGGTGAAGCTCGTTCGGCGCCATCGGCCGTGCCTCATTCGAGGCGACATTCACGAAAAGACAGTCAAGGTTCGGAAGCGGCATTGTTGGGTGTATCAGGAAGAACTAGTCGCCTTTCTAGCGTTGGATCACAGTGCTCGGCTCACTCCGCGCTATCGGGATTCAGTCACACGAGTCGTGTATCCAGACTTTCCGTGGTTTCTGGTACGTCACGCTCGCCTTCACCGCATAAAATGTTACTTGAAACATCATTCTGCGGACCGAAACCTATAGAAACTGACCCCGAAATATGCGCAGCGGCTGTAGAAGAGCGTCTATTAGAAATTGCTAAACTAACCAACAGCGGTACGTCTCATCAACCCTGCACAACCACACCTACATCGGCTCCTCCACCTACGCCCATTCCTGTAGATGCCAGAGACCACCGTGAGGTACGCACAGAGGCAACTGTAGAAAGCTCAAGATCAAGGTCCGCAAGCGTAAATCGTGTAGAATCGGTCGTGCCTCCACCGAGTAAAACGATATCTACTACAGCCGAAGTAACTATAACTCAAGATGAAGATAAGCTACAAAAAGAAACCAAGAATAGAGCGAGAGCTGAAGAGCGAAGAGCACGTTCAAGGGAACGTCGAGAACCACCTCCCGAAGTGTATAAGGCCCGGAACCAATCAAAAGATATTATTCGCATAAAATTAAAACCCGATAATGAGTACGATGATGATGATGAAGAGAGTGATCACACACTAATAAGCGGGGATCCTGTTCGCAAACCAGCGTCATTGGAACTCACCGAAACGTGTGCTAAGCCAATAAAAATGGCTGAGCTTGCATCGCTTAGCCCACTATCAATGCACCGCCGCCAACGTGAAAGTCGTACACCGTCACCAACAGGCGTTCCAGTATCACGAAAATCATCATTCTGTTCGTTATTTAAGTCTCGTGAAACCATAGCATCTCCAGACTCACCCTCTGACGCATTACGAAGAAAAAAGAGTCTAAACGAAGGACGTTCGCGAAGTAAGAGTCGAGACCGCTCAACAACGCCTAGTTCAGCTGGTAAGGTTAGAGGTTCTGTTTTATCATTGTTTAAAACTCCGCGGAAAAATGCTACTTCACCATCGCCTAGTTCGAGAGATGGTTCTCCGGTAGTACAACCACAGCGACAATTTGTACAACCTACGATTCCGCCGCCTCGTGGTGAAAAGCTAAAATATTATGAAGACACTAAGGATGGAATTATTCATATACCCTTACGAACACCGCCCGATGAATTAGGGAAAAAAAATGAACCTGAAGAGAAAATTCCTACCCGTGATATTGTTCGACCGGCTTCAGCACCTCAACCTCGTTCTCTGCCCGAACGGCCGTCGTCCGTTACTCCGTCGCTTCCTTCAAAGCCTACACAGCGTACTGTTCTCCCAGATGGAAGTATCATTATTCCTTTACATTCCCCAACTGAGAAAACTGAAGAATGCGCGTCGATGTCTAGTGTAGAACCAACTCCGGAACCGGGCCCGAGTTTCTCTTTGGAAGAAAGAACAACCTTTGAAAGAAGTATGGACGAAGGATCTGAGGCTAGTTCTAACGAACGACGCCAAAGCAAAAGCGTCCTTAATGATGTCACACCGAACACCGGTGCAGTCGACATGAATGAGTCCGAGCGTCCTCGCAAAAAGGAACGAATTATTTTCACAACTCATGTAGGTAGCAGGGAGCAGGTCTTTAGCACTCAATTCAGTATAACGAAAACACCCAGCGTTACGAGCGAAATTTCCGAATCTATACCTAGTTTTTATGAAAACGAAGATACACGATCTCCTGCACCTTTGAAAGATACTCATATTACAACGATGGACATTAGAGCTCAAGTAGAAGTTAGTCAGACGATTGCAGAGGGTTCAGTGGACGCGGAAAACGAGTCTGCGCCCGGTACCCCGGGGGAGGCCCCGCGAGACTCCTCGGAGTCCGAGCACAGCTCCGAGGCTGCGCCAACATGCGCCGGCAACGACGTGGAGCGCCGTGGACTCGTACTTCAGGTATACTCGGTTCATTTGTTTTATTCAATCACAAAGGAATATCATTCTATACTCAATACTTAATTCTTTATTGCTGTCACAGTGGTACAATTGTTCTTAAAATTAATTATATTTGACACACATGTGAACCCTGGAAGGGCGTGGCAACATCGTAGTGGGAGCGCACCGATCTTTTTTATATTATTGCTTTTATATAAGTACTTGTAGTCTATTATATGTCATAAAAATCGCGTACTTCGTAATAGCATTCTTTTAATAGATGTTCTCTTAATATAGCGGTAAAGTCCTTGTCATTTTGTATTAGACGTTGTCAGGTAATTTATTGAACAATTTGCCCCACACCGCGTGTGGCCCAGAGCTATACAGTGTCAGTGTGGACGGTGGGATGTCTCATTTGTTTTTCTGTCGGCTACGGTATCGTCGCGGTTGATCATCGCGTACACTAAACATTTCTGGAATTTTTTTACGAAGACGCAGGCTTCCATTATATAAATAGATGGTAAATAGATTCTACTGTAGTTACGGCTTAAAAGGGATCCTCTCCTGTCATATTATCATGAAAATTCTCAATTGCTTCATTGTTTGTACCACATTTATAATTGGCTAAGGAATTATGTCACTGTAATGTTGGGTAAACATTTTGTAAACATTAAATACAAATTTTCATCCTTGATATCTAAAATCTAAATAGAAATGTGTAAAAAAAATTAAAAACGAACTCGTTTTCGTCTCAGTAAAACATTTTTAGGGTTGCGTACCTCAAAAGGAAAAAACGGAACCCTTATAGGATCACTTTGTTGTCCGTCCGTCCGTTCGTCTGCCAAGACCCTTTTTCTCATGAACGCGTAGAGGTATTAAATTGAAATTCATATCAAATACTCAGGTCTATAATACCTTTAAGCTGTAACAAAATCAAACTTCTATGT
>DWUN01004865.1:0-10350 GCA_018249975.1 Passova gellias | reverse complement strand
TTCTCTTCTATATAATGGACGTTATTATACATACAAACCTTCCTCTTGAATTACTCTATTCATTAAAAAAACCGCATGAAAATCCGTTGCGTAGTTTTAAAGATTTAAGGGAACAAGGGGACATAACAGACAAAGAAAGCGACTTTGTTTTATACTATGTAAGAAGACTAGTTGTCCCAGCTAAGGCTGACGCTGTACGAAGAGCCTCACAATAAATAAATACCTTAATTACACCAATATCTGTACCGATTTTAATCATATTTGACGGGACTACATCATACTCGTATGTTTGACAGGTAAGCAGTTTATATGGACAAATTAAATTGCTGTTATTACTATTTTCCTCCGATCTTTTCCTTATTTTCTCAGCTTCTAAACCTTTCCCTGAACTTTCACAATTATCTTAAACCCAAAATTAGCCGAATCGGTCGAGCCGTTCTCGAGTTTTCCGCTTAGCAACACATTCGACGATTCATTTTTATTTAAATAGACGATTCATTTTTATTTATGTAGATTATTGTGTTGTTTCAAACGAAACTTGTATTCGAATTAACATTACTATATCAGTGGTTTATTATGAGCTGTTGTTTCCTGTCCGATGTTATAGCAGTTGAACCGGAATATTGTGACCATTAAACATATGTATTTCAACAATAGTACTATTAATATCTAATGTATTTTATATATACTCTGTTGTAGCAATGACCTTTGTGAATCTATATGTGGTCCTTAGCACGTATACACAACAGTAAATATATTACAATTTGTAAACGTAAATTGTATTGGTATAACGTCCGCCTTTTGTTTATTGCGTGACGTAATAACGTAGATTAACGTTGAAATTACTTGTTTGGGCACGTTCTTCACACCTGTAAAAATTCACGGAAGGAAAAACCGCGTTATCGCTTACTGCCCGTGTGTTTTTTTTTTGCAAATGTCCAGTTATATTGGCATACATTTGTTTTCTGTGCATTGTTATGTTTGCTCTGCACGATGTACGTAAGCGAAATAGAGCAAGCGCTTTTATTTTACAGCGGATTACAAATAAATCGACAGTCACGATTATTTCTAAGGCGCATTACGGTCTACATGTTACGTAAGGCAAATGTGTTGAGAACTTGTGAGTATGGTCAATGTAACACTTTGGTCGTTATCGTTTTGCGTGTAGGGTCGCCTTTTGTTTTTTAACATTCTCAATAAATTCATAATCAGGAGAACGATATTTGTTTATTGTGTTCAACCTTACTGAAGTATTGCCGCTTGCCGCTACAAGCGTCAAGGATTCAACATTACCCAGGTCGATTATTAAAGCCAAGACAACCCAAATTAAAGACGGTACTCAAATGGTATATATCCATCGATTTGTGCTTACTTGAAGCCTTTTTAAGCGCCAGTAGAAACTACAGCACATGAACACAAGGTCTGCGAACCTCAAACTTAGTTATGTTGACTCCGTAATTTTTAGATGTCACCAAATCTCCGAGTCTCTGTTTCGGCCAATATTTGTTATTTACAGTGCCCTTTTGTTATGTATTTTAATACACCGTAACAGTAACAGTATTTGCTTAACGAAATATATTAGACTAAGTTATACACTGATAACCCTGTTAAATGGACACCAACATATGTACATATATTCGCGTAACAGTAGAAGTGTAGGTAATGGATGTTTGCGTGTGGTCGCCTAATATCAGACCGTGGCGGTCGTGGCGGAAGTCGGCTATTTAGCGAGTCGTACCTACTCGACTTTAGAACGACGTAAAGGCGAGTGTACACACGACTAGCTAATTACATGGCCGTGTCTGTGCAGTGAAAATGATGTAAATACTGCACCGGCCTTAAACTGCATTTAGCTGCTCGCAAGTGGTAGTAAACGTTGGAGAGAGCTCTTTGGCGTCTACACTGTATAGTCGATTTCAAAATGTTAATTAAGGAATATTGAAATTTTTCATAAACCTATGCAAGCACGTACAGGGATTTCTCTCAATGTGTCACACAACGGTTGCGCGTTTGGTTTGAAAATAAAATAGTAGAATTCTATAGAGCGCATTGTTCAAATGTGAATCGTGAATCGAGAGAAATAGAAATGGCCTCGAGCATTTTCATTTCCAATGGCCGTTCGTCTTTCAAATGGATTTTTTTCCTGTAAATTTCCACGAAGGTCTTGATAAAGTTGTTTGTAGTATGCCGCATTGAATCCAATCTGTCAGAATGTCGAAGTCAGTGGATTACATTTTTTTACTAAGCTTGATGAAAAGCGATTATAAAACCTATTTAGTTAGCATGCTTGCTTTGTTGGAGCATATTCACTGCTTTTGATAATAAGTATAACGATATTGCTTACCGTCCCATTTTTATAGGAGACTTGTGTGCGACCGTGATGAGTGTTTCCAAGAGGAGTACTTAGCAATGGCCATTAATTAAACCTTCACCTCCTTACACTTATCTACGCCTATAAATGCATATAAGAAATGTTTCATTTAATTCTTCTCAAGACGTTACAACGATATTGATTTTTTTACATTCGTATTCATGTGTTTTGAGCAGTAATTATTTTTCTATGAAAAAAATGAAGTACAATTGTTCTTCGTTCATCGTAATTGATAAATTAGGTCTATATGCATCGGTTTCCAACAAATATGTGTCCTTACTGAGAACTTGGTGAGAACTGGTGGTGTTGAATTTTAACGAATTCCCAAACTGTATCCTTCAATAAAAGTAACAATAACAACAGTACTGTTAGAGAGACGAAATCAATCGACCCGATGAATTATTTTTTACCGGCTTCAAAATTGATTGCTAAAATATGAAATAAAGACCTTCAGAAAACGTTCATAAACTCAACCGCGACCTTCGTACGGCCGGCTCGATTAAACGCTCATTATCCTGTTACGAAGCCACGTTTTGACGTTAGATCATCAAGGGTTTTTACATTGCCGCTTAGTTGTCGATCGGATGGAAGATAAAAGAGCTAGACACTAATTTAAAATTAATTCCATAACAGTTGTAAAATAATTAAATTTCTGTTAGAAATTAAAGCAGATCAATTTCGTGTTGAACAGAATCGTGCACAAAATCTTTATTGTCAAAAAAGTGTGTGTCTGTCAACTCCGACGTACGACGGGAGTTTACTCCTTAAGAAACAAAAACGTGACGCCTCAACTTTCGTGTTACACGTGATTTTACTCCTCATAAAATTTCCGTACCGGACCCTATAACTCAAATCGTTTATTAAGGAGTAAACCCCAAAACGAAGTGCCCTTTCTTACCACTTTTACACTTGTAACCAATTTATCATCAGTTGGAAAGAAACACGCTTAGCGACGCAGAAGATTAGCGAGAGGCGTTTATCGTAACGTTCATGACTGCAACCTGAGCGGCCTTCACGCAGCCATCGTAATGATGCGCTCATTACCCTGTTGTGGAGCAACCCGTTGACGTAAGGTACGTTATAGTGACCGTTTCGGTGGTTTGTCAACAACGGTGAAATTGCAACAACAACAGCAAGCTCGTAACTTCCAAAATTGCCTATTCGCTATTCCATTTTCAAATGGCAATTTCGAGAAGAAAAATGTCACATTCTTCGTTCACGGGATTCTAATTAATTTAAGATTCAAAGGTTGCCGTTTATAGCAATTAGTCTGTCAAAGCTGTCGTTATATGTAAACCGTTAATAACATCGACTTCGAATGAAGTGCTATGCGGAAATGCACCCGGCGAGCGCCGTTTGAATTGGAACTTTTTTTAAAGTCAACAGGGCGAAATGAAATGTGGCTCGTACCGAAATCCGACAGCTTTCATATAGCCTTCATATTTTATTAGATAGTTCCTTGTTTGTTCCACTAAAAGCTTGGCGGTATTATGTTGGTGAAAAAGAGCTCTAAAGCGCTGATAACTCGGATTATTTTTTAGCGTTTCTTAGCTTCCCTTTATTTGTTTTTGTCTCTGGTTTCGTTAATGCCTATATCATATCTTATTTATATAATCTAAATTGCTTTTTTTTATTGTAACCAGTTATTTTAAATTAATATTTTATTTGAAACACAATACGAATTTCACTCTCTCTTGTCCGCTGAAAGACTTATGCAACCGGATATTTTTTTCATCGCTATGTTCACGAAACGCCCTTGTGTTCTCGTAAGTAACAACCGTGTAAACTCGAGACTGTTTGACTCAATTAATATTCCCTGTTTTTGTTGTGACTCTGGAAGAAAACCTATATAATCATAAAACATCCTTATAATGCTTTCGATATTTAAACTACCTCCTTTTTTCAGACTAAATAGTATGGTTTTTTTTTAATCCAAGAAGGGGACGCCATTTTTAGCTCAAAACGTTTTGCCTACATTATGATCCATAACTTAAAGAGATATTCTGGCGAGCGTGCCGACACCGAGACAGGCATGCTAGGCACGCGACGGGGGACAGGACTATAATTAGATCATACCGTCCGCCTAAACCGAACCACCCCACATATTCGCCTTAATAATTTGCTAAGTCTTGAAGAAATGTGCAATACATGTTTGAATGAGCGTATTGGAAACTTTATTCAAGCAACTTTCTAAATGAAATTCTATTTTAAAATACAGTTTCGAGTGGAAACAAAACGTGTTTTAAGACCCTTTCACATTCGACACTTTTTTCATTCAAATTCCGTATCTGTGCCGCGATTCGTGACTCAGTGCTGATGGAATGGGTTGACATGCCGATCATGTTAATGATAGGGTTGCTCAAGATTTAACTCTTTTAAATGTCTATCTAATGTTTACGTAATCTGTTTATTCTATGAGCGAAAGCTTAAATGATTGTTATTTAAATGAGTAGCCATGTGAGGAAAATCGACAATGTATTGAAAGGTGTTTAAGTGTGACTTAAACTTTTGAATGTACCTTAGTGATAAGTGCTAACGGTAATTTTGAACAGTTTCAACTTTTTGCTTTCGATATCTATTGATTAATTCAACTGTGGGTCCACTTACATAGTTTAATTTTGTCTAAACTTCTTGAGGTTGTGTAAATGTAACATTTGAATCCAATTATTCGGCAAACAACAGGAAATCTTGAATGGTCGTTGCTTTAAAATCTATTTAGGGCTCCTACCTGGTTTGTATCAGCGCAATTCGTTTAGCGACGCCAATCAACCAAAAATGAATCTATCAACCTGCCTGGCTGTAATATCCGGTGGAACTGTCCAAACGATGTACTTGTACAACACAAGTAGTTTGAATTATTTTCCCTCCGATAATAGAGTTGTGATCAGCTTAAAAGCGGGAGGACGCTCGATTGGATTCGAAACAACCCCGCGCACTCTCATTGATCTCTGTAATGAGCGGAAAATAGATTGCCGGGTGTTAAAAGGCAGATGCCGTTTGAAATCAATCACTTTCAAATCAATGTCGCTCGAGCTCGATATCAGTGCAATGACTCGGTATGAAACTTTGACAATGCTCCTTATTTTTCAATACTTGATCCTCGCCGACTCATTCGTCAAAATGGTTTTGTAAATTGTATAATAGTGTTTATTAAATGTGTAGGTATGTGAATTTTCTCTCGTCTATCCTACGTTCAGTATTACGCATTTGATTCGTTATTAATAATAGAGAGCTTTTCGTTATGAAAGGGCAAAAAAATCTTTTTACTATTTACCCAAGAGCACCTTTGTAAACAAATACAACTACTATATAACCTACTTTTGTGACCTCGATGGAAACAAAACCCGAAATGATTTTTTTTACACATTTTGCCTTATTTCACAGTGCATATTATGTAAGCATCAACTTTGCAATTTGCGAGAACACTTGTAGCTTTTCCTTTGAACTTCTCACGTGCCGAGTGGTGCGCGGCCTTGACCGGCACGGCCATATGGCGCCGCGCGAGTGCCGGAGAGATGTTGTGTCGGAACGGCCGCCCTACAAGGTATAGCACACCATCGTTTACTGATTATGGGATACCGCACAAAGGATATCCAACCTTGCACCGAATACAATAGATGCTATTGACGTACATGGCCCGGCGAGTCTTAAATGGATACTCTTATGCTATTCGATTCAAGTGCGATAATTTTTTTCCTAAACAAAATTAGAGCGTACAATTCTTGATCGATTTGCTCTTACACCTGGATAACCAACAGTCCACACCTAGGATAACACCATGCGTATACTGCATCCCGTTATACGACTGTATGTAGCGAAATATGGAAAAGTAAGCATGTGTGTGTTGCTGATATTTAATCAATATACAATAATCTATCTGAGGTTACTAAACGATTAGCAATGGTAACACAATCGATATCGCAATGTAAATGACAAACGAAAGTCAGAGACAGCGTCCAGTGCAACGCGTACAAACGCATAGCTAAAATGGTGGAGCGCATCGCAAACCGACGCGCAAATAAAAATTGTACATAACAAAATATAATTAGTTATTACCTTAAGCTTTATATAACGCTGAACATCTGTGTCAATGGACAATTTAAAAACCCGCTCGAGATTCTTTTTAAACATGAAACTGTATATAGCAATTTTGTAACGATCACATAACAGCATTCCGCTATGATATGTAGATTCTACAATTATCAAGATTTGAACGCCGACCGAAGAACTGTTTTGCGCGTCGGAAGTTGTTCCGAATGTGCTGCGAAAAATTTCTTAGTTTACTGCTACAATAGCAAACGTTGATGTCAAACTTCTCGTTGATTTATGTTAGGAAGTTAATTAGTGATTAACAATGTTGAATTTATAACTAATTTGTTGTGTTTTTTTTTTCCGAAAAAATTCCACAATTATAATTGGTTGTTGCAAATCGTATTCAACTTATGCGGCCATAACCGCATCGGTTGGAAACGAAACAACAGTAACGCTTGTAATTTCTTTGCTAATCTTATGTCGTGGCAGCTTGTTGTATTTTTTACACGTTAGAACTACACATTTGGAGTATCTTTGCATTAAATTCATTGGGAGAAATACGACCGACGTATTTGGATACGATTTTTGACGGTCTTAATTCTAGACATCTTCCGATTTTTGTTATTCATTGTGCTATTTTTAGACAAATTATGGTTGCAACGTTACATTTTAAATCTTTCTTCCAGAAGTGACCTCTATCTGCTAAAGTCTGAAACGCATTCATCGATGTATCATCATACACGAGCGTAACGTGGTGAGTTTAGGTCGATATCTTTATATATTTACATCCAAAGCATGGAACCACTATTGATAATTACGTATGTACGTATTGTTAGTCACAGCGGTGTCCGTGGAAGCGTGGCGGCGTGCCGGGTCACGCAGAATGCTTCGATACCCCCCCGCCCGAATAACCAGAAGCAATCGTTCACAAATGACCGATATTGTAACTTAATTTCAAATTCGATTAACAATATCTGATTAGCATTACCTATGTTAATATGCTAAACTTATTAATGTTAAAGAAAAAAAAATCTTCCGCAAAGAAACCGCTGCTAATACTTCCGTAATATGCTCGTATGTTTCAAACGGTGCAATAATAATAGTGTCCGAAGTCTTTGTCGATGTTTTATCGGTTAACACTTCCAATATTATTTAAGTATCGTTGTGGTGATCCATGACCTGAAGGCTAACCATTCTATCACCACGACTTACTCAAAGTATTTAGTGATTAATTTACAGGATAGTAGGTGATCTAAAACATGCAAGTGATACAGAATCACTGGCAGGTTTCAATTGAATGCTAGAAGTAATGAAGATGAGACAGGTAACAGATTGCGCTTAACGCGCTTTCCATATTGCGTCAAATTATACATGAAGTTGTGAACGCTGCAGTTTTGTCAGAGTTGAATCACGTTAAACGACGTAGTTGGTATAAAAGTAATTAAACTTTTTATATGTACGTAGATTTTAATAAATTTTTTGTGTTGGATATTAATAATTATTGTTATCGAATAAACCACTGCTATTTTTAATTTAGCTGATATAATATTGTTAAGTACTGTTTAAATTGATTAAATTCTATAAAGTATCTATTGAATAACCCAGTTTTCCAAACGGCTCACTGGCTAACCTACATACTGCGCCTACATTCTCGTATGTGTCTGCATCCGCGTCATTGCGCCTAGTGACCCGTCATGGTCAAGCCATGGCACTTGAGGTAGAGGTACTGCAACCAGATCCGCCTGCGCACCGGGCGGAACCGTCAGCTCGCTCCACGGGTATCGGGTTCATATATGTTACGAGTATGACTACTAGAGCTAGGTAGATGCTAGGATAGACTTGTGTTATGTCACTACCTATCTCTCCCTACCTATAACTAGGATCGTAGCTGGAGAATAATAAGATCATGATATATAATTTTATTATTTGAGAACAATCAACGCCCATATAAATTGAACATGTTTTGCATTCTAGTACATTAGTATTATTTACGATATCCGATTTTCCTAATTTTCTTACCCTTTACTGCATTAATTTACACTGAGCCTACTTAATGCTTCATAACCTTCTTTATCAGTCGACATAAGTTGGACAGTTTGTACTATGTATTACCTTCTTCCGTTTGTAATACATATTTGAAAAATGAAACATTTCGAGCTGTATTTTTATATTATAGAGAACTGTCTTAGGACCTTGATTCTGTTTAACGAAATGAGAAAAAGAAGACGGCACGTATAAAAATATGCCAAAAGAAAGTAGAAAAGAAAACAATGGACCTCTGAGTTCTTAGACGTTATCAAGTATGTCTAACGAAGGCTTTTGTCGAGTGCTCTGTGAGTCCGAAGATTCTCGAGATTCGGACAAAATTTCGTCGGTAATCTGAACGTGCAGCATGTGGACATATTACGCCATAATTCCATGGTTTAAATTGGAAACAAGTTATTACGAGTATCTTTAAGGCTTTGTACCTATTTTAAAAGGTTTTAAGTATCTTGTATAGAAATGCTTACTGATGCTTTATTTTTAGAAAACGCTTCTATCTTCTGGTGAACTTTTACGTCAGAACCACTGAACGGATTTCTGTACCTAAGTTAATATGGAGACAACATGCACCCTTGGGGGTCAGATCACACTTTAGATAGTCTCGATTATTAAGAATAGTGTTAATAGTAATCATCTCAATCTAAATTAAATTTCACAGCATCCTTTTCCTCAGCACATAATTGGGATCAATGTTCAATTTATTAACAGGTATAATATTGACGTACATGAACGCGCCAACTTAACCATGTCCTGTTACGTTTACGATAGGATATATTTCATTTCCAGTTTACATCTGTTATTGTCGAAAGAACCATTTACGTTAACGCTACTTTCTATTCGACACTGATTCACTACACAGCTTAGACAATCGTCTCGGACAAAATTTCTTCCTCTTTGTGAGCCACGAGTCATTTCACAGGGTCAACAGTTTATTACCATAATAGCAAGTTGTCGTGTTCTCCGCGTACGAAATGCCAACTGCATACATTTAACGAAATGTGACCGTTAATCACAATTATACTTCTCTCTCTGTCTCTCTCTTTAAATTGCTTGTCACGTTCCAGTATAATTATGGCCCAATGTTAAGAGAACCAATAAAGTTATCTCTTAAGAAACATTCGGTTTGAAGGCATTTTTTTTCAAAATCAAAATCGAGAACGAATCGACGAGTCCCGTTATTGTGACGGTAATATCTAATTACCGGTTTACTAAAAGCGGACGATGTTGTAATTGGTAGCAATACGCAAATAAATTCGTAGCGGCAAATCGTAAATGCCACCTGGTCGCTGGGAACCGGCAATTCTTCGGATGGCACGCGAGCAGCCCCCGTAGCGAGACGGATTGCCAATCAGTATCACACTATTGAATCAACTTACGGTACACGGACATCGAGGTAAATCATTTCATAGTACGATTGGATTAAATTAACCTTTGAAGAACAAATTTTTCTATTCGTTTCGGGATGGAATTTATGGAACGTCATTTTTGGGTATTAAAATGAAACGGGTACCTGTTTATAATGAAATCGACTTGACATGATGAGATTATTTTGTCAACAAAAAATGTAATTTTCAAAGTCCATGAACAAATTTAATATTGAAAAAATTTAATATTAATTCTGTAAATGTGTATAAGATTATTCTCGTATCCTAATAATATTACAATGTCAGATATATTTGCTTGTTTAGATGTTTATGATTTAATCGCATAATAAATACCTTCCGGATTTGTTTGAAATTTCGTATCATTCCATAGTATAAAACAAAGTCGCTTTCTTTGTCCCTATATCCCTATGTATGCTTAAATCTTTAAAACTACGCAACAGATTTTGATGCGGTTTTTTTAATAGCTAGAGTGATTCAAGAGGAAGGTTTATATGTATAATAACATACATTATATAGTAG
>DWUN01004864.1:0-10352 GCA_018249975.1 Passova gellias | reverse complement strand
GTTTGTATGTATAATATATAGTAGAGAAATACTGTTATAATTTATACGGCAGAACAACGTTTGCCGGGTCAGCTAGTATTTAATAATTGAAGACAGACATACATAAAGATAGGAAATATTAATTAAATAAAGAAACTAAGAAATAAATTTGAAAATGATTTTTTGTATAGGGGTGAGTGTGTAAAAAATCATTACCAGTTTGAATGTGTGTTTGATGTCTTTTTGAACAAGATTACATACTAATTGTCTTAACATAACCTTAAAATTTCTCTAGTTAGTTTTCTAAAACATTATGTATATTCTTGATAATGGGTTAGAATGGGTTACAACCCATTGAAATCCATTCAATGTAGACTTTAAATATTAAATGTATGTTAGGTTTCAAATATTCAAACGATGTTAATTTTGATAGCTATGTAACGTTGCGTGCGTGGAAGCACCAATTACCTAAGCCGAGGGCTCGTAGCTGCACCCGCATTATCTAGAAAAACGTTTAAAGATCAATCATGGACGGCCTCGGGACAAGCCAATTATTGAACAAAAACAACTCAGTATTCTACGGGCTAGACGTTACACTATCACTCTCAATTTACGATGGACTTTTATATAGTTCGTTGTAACATTGGCAAATTTGCATACATTATTGCAACATAAGTAATAAAAACTAATAAAATAGAACGAGTCACACGCGCCCACCTGATACCAAACTAAGCAAAGCGAATGCTAAAATGATTAGACAACTGGTAAAAATACGTATAACAAAGTTATAAATACATAGCAATTCTACACCCAGACTAAACAAAACCCCGTGTTACTTTACACAATTATTTGTTTTGGGTTAAAAATCGAAACCATAACTTCCGGCTAAGCAAGATTTTTTATTAGAACCCAGAAATACGAAGTGAAGCATACCATACGACTTTGTTTGACTGCCGTCTATTGAAGATATAAATCCGATGCACTGTTTAGCCAAAGCATCTACTTAACGGTGTTAATGTATTATGTAGTGCCAGTAATGAGCACTTATACAAATGCCAATTTGGTAAAAAAAAAACCGGCCAAGTGCGAGTCGGACTCGCGCACCGAGGGACGGACAACAAAGTGATCCTATAAGGGTTCCGTTTTTTCCTTTTAAGCTACGGAACCCTAAAAATTGATACTATCATCTTCTGGTACATAGAATGAATCTTGAATAGGCTGTGTAGTTTTCCTAGTTCGTCTCTCCCTAATAATGTATATCTCTTGGCTGAATCAACTTTAGAGTGGCGGGTGGGGCCCAAAACGAACGGCCCGCTTATATTGGTTTATATCATTTGGCATTTTGCAAAAGCTTGTAGCCGCTCTCGAGTATGTTTAATACCTTAATACCATAACATAAGTTGATAAGAAATCAAGTGTACTCACTTTAATGCTATACCTTAATGTATGGACGCGACAGAAGATTTTGGTCTGGTCGCGGTTGACCGACAGTGCATAAAATTGTGGTCGTTTCATTGATTGAGGATTCCAAACATTAAACAATGGCTCTTGTTTTTGTATCATTTTGTATAAATTGGATTACGCTGCGCTAATTATGCGGATTAGAGATTTTGCTTTAGTCATTTTATCACTGTTCAAAACGAGTTTAAGCTGTTATAATAGTCAATGTTATTTGTTATTTGTTTTAATTTATCACGTAGGAAAATTAAGTAATGGCATGGAATAATTTTTAAAGAAACAATTCAAACAATATTCAAATCCTAATAAATAATCATATGAAAAAACTAATTTTTACGTTAGCATGATAATAAACAATAAGTCACATGCATGGTTCACGCTAAAAATAAAAAGCTTTACAAATATTAATTACATATACAATACATACAACTTATTACATATATAATGTAAAACTACAAAAAAGTAACCTTTGGGAGACGACATTTAACACCGAAAATTTCAATAAGTTTTTACTTACGCCTTGTAGGGTTTGCTTATCACGAGCCTTAGGTGTACGTACCTGAAAAATAGCAAATTTTAAATTACATTTTCATTTTATTAACTTACATACGTACATACATAACATCATGCCAGGTCCCTAACGGGGTAGGCAGACAATACCGAGTGCCAAATATCTCTGTCCTTGCAAGCCTGACTAGCTTCGTCTACATTCATCACTTTCTTCAAGCATACACGCCGATTTCGGAGATTTTTGACTCCTCCGTCGACCAGTATCCGACCTATTAAAACCTAGTTGTAAACTTAATCCTGCGAAGCCTCCCCTGTATACATTTGTCACAAAATAAATTGATACAAGTGAGTACTATGTATCATTCCAGTGTTAGATATTATTTGGCTGATGTAACCATAACAAGTCTATTACACTGTAAATACACATTATAAATGTACTATTACACTCGTAGCTTCAGGCATGTTGTTATATTTACTATGAGGAAAGGCATTCTTCTCGTTTATAGTTACATCAGTTACCACACTATTCAAAACGTCTACGTACAATTGTAGAACATGATTGTCGATCGTCAGTTTTGCGCGCTGGTTCTTGCTACATACCTAAGCACGCGTAAGCTTTGGAATATGTTTCGGACACATTTCCAATACGCTATTTAATAAGTACTTAGAGGTCGTCGAACGGCGACCACGACTCGGCAAAAGGAGTAGAGATCGCTCTCCTACGAGGTGGCCTGATGACCTGAAGAAGACAGTCGGATACCACTGGATTCTGAGGGCTCAGGACCGGACGGAGTGGCGCCGATTAGGGGAGGCCTACGTTCAGCAGTGGACATAAAAGGTTGATGGATCGATAGAGTTTAAAAAAGTTTTAAAGATATTTTTGAATTTTTCTACGACCTACGATTTCGCAGACAGTGTTCCTAATCACTCGACTACGAGGTCAATCGAATAATATATGTATGTGTATTTGTATGTTTTTAGTACCTCTTTACCTATAGTATTGCAATTATTTTTTTAGAAGGGACTTATGCAATCTTTTTCATTTCAAGGTCTGCCAGAAATATATTTGTTATGAGAACGCTGTATTGTAATCGCTTGACCATTTAAAGCATGAATAGCGTGGGTAAAATCCAATAGGCTTTTAAAGACATACTTAAAGGAAGGAAGGGAGGACTATACTTACATAACAACAATTTTAGTTACAGATAGATGTAACTATATATCTATATTATCATAGAATATGAAACGGAATTATATGAAGGTGAGCTGACATTATTCCATTACAATAAAATTTCCCCAATAACAGATCGACGTTTTTCTATTTCTTTGTTATCGTGATAAAGGCCAGCTGTCAAAATATTCCTTCCACTTGTACGCTTTTACTTTTTCTATGATTATTTGAAATAATCTATTTTTTACTACGGTTTTTTTCCGTCTATACAACCATTAGGTACAATACTTATTGTACATCAGTCATATGTAAACATGATGCATATTATAGGAAAATCAACATCAAAATTTTAATGACATTATGTATCTATATATTATTAAAGAACGTAGATTACACGAAAGCTTATTGAAAATATTTGAGTCGTCAATGAAATATAACCTAACTAGTAACTTACAATCGACCTGGATTGAATGAAAATCCTTGAAGCCGATTTGAAACATTTATCACGCTGAAACACTAAAAAATAACAAGTACATTGAATCTGTTCTCAATGATCATGCAAAAGATAAGATACCGTTTACAAGAAGATAAATTAATCTCACCGCAAATTGAGGTAAACGACTTGACGCTGGAACCACCTGCAAGCGACACCTAATGGGGCCAATTATCGACAGCTCCACGAAACCATTAACCCCCAACCTTGCTTGATGAAAAGATCCGTAGTAGACGCCCCGACTTGTCTATTGACGAAATGATCCCAAGAGCTTTTCAAATTGCCAGCAAGGGCGTGAGCCATTACCACTGTGTCGTTTAAAATGAGCGCAGCTGAATGGAATGCGATCGAAAATAGGCCTAGTGCATAATTACAGGGCAGTTTTTAGAATTCACTATTGCTTGATAGACTCAAAATTTATAATTCATATATTATAAAGAAACAATATGTGTATCGAATAGAAACTTCGACTTCTTTAACGTATCTTTTTTTAATCTATATTTTATATCTAGCTAAGGATACAACAAACTACAACATAGCAGTAATAATACAAGGATATAACATACAACACAAGATTTTTTATTAACAAATTATCTATACTGAGACCATAATACTCCTATAGCAATCGGTGATACGAACATTTAGCCAATATTGAACAGAAGGAATTACCGTAAGAAAAGCGAACCTTGGCTCACACCAACTCCAAGAATAACAATAATTCTACCTTAAATGTTTACTTTTTAGTGAATATTAGTTTGCTTAAAAATAGTTTACTATTTGAAGTCGGTTTTTTTTTGTTCATTAATATTACGAAATTATTATAATCCTTTCTGTAAGCATAATATACGCATTAATAATACTTACTTAATTTTTTGTACAACAAACAAATATCAAAGACACAAAGCCAGGTTTAAAACCATAATATATGTAATATTCACAATAGCCACAAAATAAATAAAATTGTGACGAACCAACAAATCTCTAGTATTACGCTTAAATATTTGTCGATTTCCTCAAATATAAATGGGAAATCTCATTTTCCCCAGTAATAAAAGATAAGAGAAAATGTCTTCAAACAAGTCAGTGAAAGAAAATGCCGATTTCAGATCCGACCCCTTCATATAAAAGTATTGGGTATCAACAAAACCGTTTTAACTTTGATAATGAAAAATTGTTAGAGTAGGTATTCGCGGATTATCCTTGGTGGTAGCAAACACTCATATTATTTATAAGGGACGTTTTGGCGAATAATTAATTAATTGATAAACATTTTTTTTATACCGACTGAATAGTTAAATATTTACCCGAATCCACCAGGAACCCACGTTTTGTGCCAGCAGTGAATAAAGAATCGTTTCAAATTCCTCACGTCCATTATCATTCCCATTGGAATTTTGAATATAAATACTTTTCTATAATTCAGTTTTTGTGTTGTTACACGGTTGGATACAGATATATTTCATAATAGGTTATTGCTTTAGCTTTTCGCTTACCCCTCCGGAGGTGTAGGGATCAAATCCTGGCTAGAATATGTCTAGTTTACATTGTTATGTGCAGTAATTTCATATATCACTTGCTGTAAGCGAGAAACCCGGATACTTTTTCTTCATAATATTCTCTAAGATGTGGTTTCTTTCTAAAATGTGACCGATTTAAAAACCAACACTTGGCTAGTGTGGTGGACTCCGCCTTTATACCTTCTCATTATTGGCGGATAATCGTATCCAATAGTGGAACAACAAACACCATCTTAACTCCATATTACAATCTATAATGTATAACAATTAAGAAATGATTAAAGAATATTGTAAGTAATATCATTTAGCTGGGGATTATGTCATCGTTTGAAATCATTTGCCTCTCGGCTACGCCCTTTACCGGCACGACTTTAACAGTATGAGCTTTTCTAAATAACATATAAATTGCGTTGACATTATCAATTAAATCCATTAATGCCATGTTTCACGTAGATATCTAGATCAGAAATCAGATTTTCGTATATATTATTAAAATTATCGTAAAACGGATTATTATAAAAAACAGTATTTACAAATTGTCAATCTTTTGAAATACTAAAAGTAATATATAAAACAAGTATGTAGTTCTTCAAAGTTTGTCTTTTTAGAGCACAGTGTATTCGATTAGGGAAGCTCTGTGTCCAGCAACAGTCCTCTAAGGGATGATAGACGGATGGATTGCTTTAAACGTTTTATGTGCTAATAGTACTTAATTGTGATTATAAAACATTACAGTTGTGCGTACTTTCACTTGTCGTACGAAGCCAGGTATTTATCGAAGGCGCGTTAATACTTACACCTGTTGAGATTATCGCCGTGCCGTTTATCGTTACACGCGATATTATTTGCAAACAGCTAAATGTGCTTAATGTTCAACAGAAAATATAAACAATATCGAAATATAATACGACCCACTCACGTAAAATTAACGGCCATTTATAACGATAATATAATATAATTTATTTATTATTTATTACTCAAAATGCTGCCCAAAGTGTCTATTTCACGCGGACGAATTCGCAGGCAAAAGCGCGTATGTACTATAGCTATTATTAACTGGAGGCTTCCGTCACTGCGGAATACGGGGTCGTTGGTTTGGATTATTTAAAATTAGTAATTATATTATGATCATATCACTTATTAAATGACACACTGTTACACGATTGTAATGTTATTTTCTATTTATAAATACAAGTTTTCGATTATTTTACGGTACCAAACAGTTAGTTTCTATAGACGTGTTTTAACTTACATTTTAACTCTGTAATGTTGGCGCTCTGCAATAGACCTCCAGTCTTTCTTTCAATGCCAATTTATTTAGTCACTATACTTAAGTAAGCAATTAAATTACAAAGTATCCACTGTAATGTAGTCCTTATCAGTGCAGTTCCACGCGTCGCGGCACGAACTGTGGACATGCAAACGCTTCTGCGATCCGTACGTGAACAATGTTGGTACCTACCGATAGGTTTCACTGGCTTCTTGGTTGGTCCAATTTGGGTTAAAGACCCTGACTGCCAGACCGGAGATCTTGAGTTCGATTTCCACTCAGAAGAAACATTTTTGTGTTGTACACATTTGTTCTGTATTTGGGTGTTATCAAATTACATTAACCAAAACATGTCTTATAGTAACAATGTATGTATTTTAATAAGAACTTTACCAATAAACTAGTTAACAATTCGTCTCAGCAGATTATTATAATTAATATAACAACAGACGTTAGTGAACAAGCATCAACTGAAATGTGTAATGTACATCGAAGCCGTTATCAGTGCGGATCCGTGGCGTCCGCGCCGCGTCACGAACTGTGGACGTGCACTCGCTTTCGAGATACGGACTTGAATAGTGTCATTATCATATCACTTTTAATTATACATTACATGTCGTTACGGATAGAGCGCTGTTAATGATAGGTGCTATATTCGTGTATTAAAGTTGTTTCAAAAATTAAACAATTCTTGCAGCAACTTTTCAACTTACCACGTAATTGGTACTTCTCTATAAATTATTCAGTAACTGTAAATCTTTTTCACCTATGCTTATTATTTAAAGAACCATTGCTGTAACAACTTCGATTTGAAATAAAAAGTCTCGCATTGAATTCCACATTGTCGTTCCCGCGAATAAGAAATTTGACCATTTCATAAAATCAAATCATTTAACAATATATGGTTTTGTTAAATTTATTTTCTATATAATACATCGTCTGCGACTAACATATAAAGAAAGTCCAAAATCCAAATTGTTTATGTTTTATCATTCATAGTTCAACTCTCAACCTAGATATAGATTACGTTTGATTAAAAAATAATTTAAAAGGCTTAGTATGATGGCAGGTATGATTCCAACTCCTTCACGTAGCTCAAGTATTGGCGAAGATACGGACTCGTGAAAATCAGTCCATGCTTCGTTCATTCTTAAGCACACTTGATTTTCAATGGCTAACAATTATTGACTGACCATATAATCCGGTACTTGCGCTTCACTGGCACTTCCAAATGTAGTTATTAATACGTCAAACCAACATAATATAGAGCACGTTAAAATACGCCAACATTTCACGGCATAATTGACCAATAATAAATGTCATTATCTTCGTTTCATAACGAGTTGCTCCGATAACAGGCGAGGGTGTTGTCGCTTATATTAGTTTCTTAGTGTCACATTCGTTTTGTTGTCTTTCTCTGATATCATACACGACTATTTTGAGAAGCTATTGTTAAATTTATTAGTATTGATATAATCTGTCACGTTTGAAAAGCAGTCATTTCTCGTAAAATATTAGAGGACTCCCGCGACTTTGTTCGCCTGAGTTTCGCTATCCTGTGGGATTTTACAATGTGATGGTTGTCGTTGAATCCACGTTGTTAAATTATGTATGAAGATGTGTCACCGCCTTCTTAAAATATTTTTCACATCAGCCTCTAAAACATATCGACGAATTAAACTAAAAAAATAAGGGATAAACGCTTGTTTAAATATTATTTGTTTTTAGATTTCCGTGTGAACGATGTACAGGAAATAATTAATTATTCACAAAAATAAACATTATATGGAATATGTGATATCAGCACTTCAATCTGTTTTTAACAATAAAGCGCCATTTCAATATAATACGAAGAGCGTAACAAGCGCAGGAAACAAATTTCAACCGCGCGTTATGATGTCAATAAATACGTAAATATTCGTTTGCGTTTACGTTGTAACGACTGCACCAACGATGTAAATATAGCAATCATATTATCAGCAATAAATACCTACACGTTTCATGTCAACGAACCCACCGGCGATCTTCCAAATAATTAAATAATAACTATTTGTTTTCATTATAGCGCTCTACAAGCGGAACCTTATAAGCATATTTCCGTTACTTCAACGAGCTAACGGTTTTTATGTTAGTTAACTTCTACCTTACGTAGTATGTTTAAGATACGCATGTTCCGTAGCGTGCAGTGTTTATTTACTTATTTATTATGTAGGAACTTAACCTAACTCTACAGGGTGTTGTGTATCTTTATGAATTTATAGATGAAAAGGAAATGATATGAAAAAATAAGATTATTCATCCAATTAACGCTAAAAGCAAATATTCTAGTCGCCATGAAAATATTATTGAGTCACGTATGACGTCGTGTCATCTCATGTATATATAATGTTCGTCCGAAATACTGCTTCACAATGAAGATTCAATCAGAACGAAAGTATTATACATTCTCTTCCCTTTTATATACAATAGCTATCTTATTTATGTACGAAAAACATAATTCTCTGGTTTCCGTTTGCTCTCTCGATGTCTCGGTAGGAAAAATTTACGACTATTTTCAATATTAAGTTACGTAAGACGCGCCATTCGTGATTGTAAAGAATCTGGTTTATGTCACATTTCTTACTGTATTAAGAATTCGCCGAGTGGAGTAATCCGTTTGGTACCATAATGCTCTGGGTTGTAACAGATATTGCTTTCTTTACAACGTTGCTACGTACCTACTACATGCAAATGCATAACCGAGGGAGTTTGAAACGCGATTCGTGGGGAACATTGAAGTGCATTTTACTGCTCGTAAACTGTCGACAACACGGACTCCCTGCGAAGTTTCTCAAACTTATGTGAATCATCATCTTGTGTACGTACATCATTCTTCAATAAAAGAAGTTCAAAAGAATTGTACGTCGAAAACTTGATTTTAGTATTCCTCTATAGTACTGTTTTTAAAGAATGGAAAGATATTATATTTATATGATTTGTATTTTTTGTATAATTTTTCTGCTAATCGGAACTGGACAATTTTCTTAAAGTCGCGTAAAAGGGATAAGTTTTCATATTAGAAAGTGTGGACTAAATTACTAAAATTAATATTATTAATAAGTTCATCATTAGGTTAGAAAAGAGTCTTCTTGCAAACTGAGTAAAAATAATTCTATAGCCTACCACATTAGTCAAGTCCATTTTAGAAAATTTTATAACCATTGAAAACGATACGGGGAACTCTAAATGTGGAGGTTTCCTTACAATGTTTTCCTTTAACATAATAGCTATTGACATTAAATTTAAAACCGCACATAACTTCGTAAATTCAATGATATTTTCAAGATACTAGCCCAATAACTCAAAAGGGATGAATTAAGTAAACCGCTAGAATATCACTGCATGTTATATAACTTTAACTAACTTAAATCGAAAAGTATTTCATAAAAAGGGTCTAGCGCTAGTTAGTTAGTGATATGCATTTTCACCAAACTCTGTAGTATTTATTAATTAAATAACAATATATTTGTCTAAAGAAAATTTTCCCTATATCGAAAATAATGTAAAAATGTAGGTGGTTACGAAGCTAGAAGAATAAGCTTAAGTATCTTCAGAAGTATTTATCTATTCTTGGAGAATCATCACGCCTTGCCGTCATGCTTGCAGGATGTAGTTAATATTGATAGTAATGAGTCAAGCTGAATGCAGGTTTACGCAATGATCGTTGTAGGTTGTTAGCGCCGCATTACACATAATATCTGATTTTATTGGTAAAAATACACATAACTTTATAATTATAATTATATTTGAGATGTAGGTACTATATTTATGTACTACTTATATAAAAAAAATATGTTCATCTAGGTTTTACAATTGATATTGTCCAGTTAAGAGATCTGAATTTATTTTCAACCAATTTGGTCTGTTCGCGATCCAATATCCATGCAAACTAAAAAAACAATCAATGCATAAAGG
>DWUN01004863.1:0-10353 GCA_018249975.1 Passova gellias | reverse complement strand
TCCTATTACTAACGAATACTCATCAACTAATTCTTATTAACACCTATTAACTGAATTCACACTAACAGTCCCATCTCCCTCTTATAACATTAAAAAAAAACTGATTAAATTGTAGCGTTACTTTTGTCTTTATCTATCACTAGCCAAAGTAATACTGTTTATTTTTTATCCTATTACTTTGTATTGGTAGAATAATAGAATTCTCCATCAAGATTCGTCCGACACAAATGGAGGACATTCATGTTGTTCAATAGAAGGAAAATTGCATCGACAATGAATAACATTTACCAGTAATTTCGGGATCCATTTAGCGGTAGTTGATGACAAGTGATGATAACAATCCGTACATTCAATGCAATTGTAATCAACACGTTAGTCAATATCTACATTATAACAATGCATGTGTTAACAGCAGTGACGGATACCGCTGATTGAAGCCACAGTTGTCCTTGCAGCTTCCATTGCCTCTTCGTCTGTTAGTGTCACCTTTGTTTCAACTGTTGCTGATTACATCCTTACTATTTGCTTGTCATCCAACAATTTTTATTTATAATTGAATAATACATTTACCGTATTATGTTAAAGAAAATGTTTGAGCCCCGCTGTTATTCCAATGTTTACATGTATCTTATTAGAATCAAAATAGTCTCAAGTATCATTGGGAACGGGGAATCAATAAGTTGTCAAATAAAAATTATATTGTATTATGTTTGCTAAATGCAATAGCATTCGTCGAGCTTTTCATATCTCAACCGACTATTCAGAATTATACATTATTTTAAAAGAGAGTTTTGGAGCGCAACCAAACGTTGTTCTCTAAAGGTAACATTTAAAAATGAAATTTTGTCTTGAAAATAACATACTAGTTAGCAATAGGTACTGATCATTACAGTCTGAGCTCACCTGAAATCAATATTTAATGAGATTTAAGTTCTGACTGATATCGTTCCCATGTTTTACAACTTTAGAATTTGAACTTGGAATTCATCTTGTCATAGGATGTCCGTCTGCGACATCATCAACAGCATATTGCCACAATGTACGTTAGCGTTGTTGCTTTGTCATAGAAAAATGTGAAGACCGAATAAAGAGTTTTAGTACCTACTAGAATAAAGTAATTGAATCTCTTCCTAGTAACTAAGGAAAGGGATCAAGAATGATTGAATAAGAGAAGGCAAAGTATTGGTCGTTTAAACATTTGTAATTTTTGTTTCTCTATCTGAAACCATACATCTGATGTAAAACAAAAGTTCAAATCGTGAATTGAAAACAATTTTTTTCTTGAAAAGTATTTATATGGCAGTCAACATCGCAACAGCTCTAATCTGGAGGAAATCATTTGCAATAAATCCAAGATTTTCTTTGGAAAACAGCCAAGAGCGTATATTGTTCAAAATACAAAGAATCTGCTTATGTTTATTTTACAATTGCCGAGGCGTTAATTTTCCACCAATAGTTATAACGGTTTTCATGTTTTTGCGAATTCATATAAACATCGTGACGATTCTCTGCTCTTCGTCTATTCTCACTCTCCCTGCTAGCTATAGCCATGTTGCGTTGGGATCGGCTTCCTGAATTTCCTCTCTACTTGGCCGTATAATATAAAACTATGTTTGAAATAACATCCAAATTAAGAAATTAAAAAAACAATGATATTATCCTGGTTATCAGTATTGTATCGATTATATTAATAAACAGTGGACATAGAGCCACTTTATAGCCATTTATTCGAAATTCTTAATAGATACTTTGCTTATAATTAAATCTATTTATTAATATGTACAACCAGCGTGTGTGTGCGATTCGGCCTGACGAAAAGCAAAGGTGCGTCCTAATATGGAATCATATTCGCTGGAAACATTAATAATACCTACCGTTGAAGATGTCGTACATTATAATTATACTATATTATTATAATTAACTAACTCAGTTCATAGTTAAATTCTATTCGGTGGAAATCCTTCTCTGCCTGTCACTATGAAAACTAGTGATAACGCTATGTATGTAAATAAATATAGTGGTAACAAACTACGCCACGTACATTACAATTTTTATTATTATTATATTTTTTTTATTATTGTCATCATTATTTTATTAAAGTATCATTAAGGTGAAAAAAAATTCAACATAGACATATATGTATATTCTTAAACGGATACATATTTTCTTAACAAATATTGCGTTGTGCATTTTATAGAAAATATTCAATTTTCTCTTCTTGTGTCATAAACTACTCGTATATCGTAAAAAATATGAGTATGGCTAATGTCTGATTGGTTTCAGTCAAAAGAAACCATTAAAAGGTTAGCCTTAATACAGTAACCCATGTGAACTACCATCTTTTAAGTAGCGTTTACTCAAAGCCTTATATTTACTTCAAACTTTGTTTCTTCAAAGCTGACCTTTTTAAAGTACCACTGAAGCTAATACTGATTAATGACTGGGAAACTTCAATGTAAAAGCATGAAATAAAATACAGTGTAGTTCAATATAGCAAATTCCGAACTGTATTTCATGATAATTTCCCGTTCCAGGGCTCATCGGTTTAAGCAGCACCAACTTTACCCAGTGATGACCAACACCTAGCACAATGGGGGTGTCGGACGATTTAGCCCCGAGCTTCACGCAGAAGCCGCAGCTGCGACAGGAGGATGACGGCAACAAGCTGGTGTTCGAGTGCCAGCTGCTCGCCGCGCCCAAACCGGAGATATCCTGGTTCCGCAGCGATGAACTGCTCAAAGAGGATAACAGGACCAAATTCAAGTGAGTGCTATTCGTTGTACCAAATTCAAGTGAGTGCTATTCGTTGTACCAAATTCAAGTCAGTGCTATTCGTTGCACCAAATTTAAATGAGTGCTTTTCGTTGCACCAAATTCAAGTGAGTGCTATTCGTTGCACCAAATTCAAGTCAGTGCTATTCGTTGCACCAAATTTAAAAGAGTGCTTTTTGTTGTACCAAATTCAAATAAGTGTTTTTCTTTGTACAAAATTCAAGTGAGTGCTTTTCTTTGTATCAAATTCAACATAGTGCTTTTCGTTGCACCAAATTTGAGTGCTTTTCGTTGTACCAAATTCAAGTGAGTGCTCTAGCTTTTCTTTGTTTCGTGTCACTTGTGACTGCTGCTGCTAGTTTGCTGTTCTTGTCACATAAAAAATATTTCCCAGAATGCAACATTTATGTAAATCTGTATTCTATAGCATATAAGCTTTTTTATGAATCTTACGAATTAATAGGTACGAATTGATGCTTTGAAAGACCGTTTGTCCGTTAGCTATTTCAAAAATATTTAATATGCTGTCTTTATTTCTGTCTCTGTTAAGATTTGGTATAGTATTTACTATTTTATCATCACTACTCACCATTCCATTGTTAAAATCGGGTCACACTCCTCAGACTAAGGAATTGTGAGGCCATAGTGGTCATAGAGGCCGAGCGTAACTTTGTACATCTAACATGATTTAAAGAATATCCTGGACAATTTAAAACATGCAGATTTCTTTAAGATACTTTAGATTATCATCACTTTAAATATAGCCACAAGCAAACCTCTTTAATTCTAAATCTGTCCACAACAGTACACTGGGTCAACGTTCGAGTAAACTGCCTTGATAATTACGATTTGTTTGCCTTGATACCATCGTATTCCCTTCGATGCCCTAGTGTGATCCAAACTCAATTATTCGTCCCACTTGGCAAGACTTTGTTATTGTCTGTAATAATGGGCGATATTTTATTTCACTTTTATCTTTAGTTTGTAATTTATTTTTAAATGTACGAAAACTAATGTTTAATTCATTCAGCCAGTTTTTTAATTAATGTTTAATGTAATTTAATTCAAAGATGAGTCTAATTATTCAAAAATTGTATTTGAAGCGATACTTTTAAAGTCATTGTTGTTTTATTATATTCTGAATACAATAATGTATAACGATATTTTTTTTACTACGTACGTACAAATTGACAAATTTTTTTTCATTTTGTGGCAAAGCAATTAATTGACTTCAGCTCTTAATGTTTGTTCTTGATACAATTAATTAGCTTCTCGTTATGCAGCTCGAGTTTTAATATGTACACGATATAATTGCCAAGAAATCACTCTGTGTAAGATGCTCAAATAAATATACGAGTTAAATAAATTTATTTCAAATTGATTGTTTGCAAGAACTAATTTATATACAGACTGAATATGTTTCAAACTGATTGTTGTTAATAATTAATTGTCAAAAGATATTTGTTGTATATTTTTATGTCTTGCAGCTTCGCTTGTCAATATCGATCCATTGGTTAATAAATTTATAAATATTATGTAGACGAAGGGCGTCAGGTTTGCAAGGACAGATATATTTAGCACTCGGTGCTTTCTGCCTACCCCGTTAGGTACCTGGCGTGATGTTACGTTCTGTTAGAATTTAATATATCATCGTTAATAAATAAATTGTTAACATTTATATCGTATCGCTTTTATCGAATAGCTTAGTACGAAATAATTTAAATGATTGCATAGGTTTTGTGAATTTTGAAGGACAGGTTCAAGGTAGAAATACAGGCTGATTATAATGATCGTATAACATAAGGTATGTACATATCAATATCCGTTCCATAAATAGCGTAAAAATTTTAAAAAATCCCACAAAAAATTCTTTTCACTGAGAATATTTATTTACTTTTGGAAGCGCAACAAGATCATAAGTCATGAACAACTAATAATTTCATTTTCGTGTAAACGAAAAAGCAATAAATTCACACATAGTGCTGACGTTCACTTCCGGTTGCTAACAAAATTTCAGTCAGTTTGTTACACAACGCATCCGGTATGATTTCGAAAATGTTTTTAAATATTATTAAGAAGCCGGGAAACAAGATGAATGGTACTCTTAATTCTCTTAGTGTTTAGAAAAATGATTTTATATTATTTTTGAAATCCTCTGTGTTATTCTTCTACTGTATGTATGTATGTATTTGTTTGTTACGATATCTATATATTGTACTGTTTATTGTCATATAATAATGAATTAATCATCATCATAAAGCCGATACTGAGCACTCTTTGAGACGAGTCTCTTCTCATTTAACGTATCAGTAAATAGCTCAAGATGGTAGCGAATGAAGTCGCACTATCAGCAGCCAGATGTAGAGTCTGCTCTCAAATTAGGAAAGCATGGAACTCATCTCATTGAGATAAGATTTACATATCACTACACTATAGCTCACTGTAGTGTATAAACTCAAACTAATAGAACATTGGAGTTTATTTCATCAAGTTATTGCAATTTAAATTGTTTATATGTAGGTCAATGAACTACCTATCTGTTAGATCTTTTTATTTCTTCTTTAAAATGACTGCCGTCTTATGCGCCCCTCCGAAAACCACATGTACTAATTTTGTCTGTCATCTTGTTTAGACGTTGACTGGCATTGGGCTTTCTTTCTTTCTTTTTTGTTTCTTTCGTTCTTTTTTCTTTGTTTCGTTCTTTTTTCTTTGTTTGTTTCTTTTTTCTTTTGTTTCTTTTTTCTATCTTTGTTTCTCTCTTTTTTTCTTATGAAGAGGATTAGATGAGGAACCTGTGTAGCGAACGAGGACCAAAGTAAAGTTAAATAATTACTTTTTCTCAACCAGAATCCAGAGCATCGCCAACAACAAGTTCCTGGTGGTGCTCGAGTTGGACGACGTGGTCGAGACCGACGCGGGGCTGTACAAAGTGAAAGCTAAGAATAAGATGGGCGAGGTGGCCGCCTCCATCAATCTTAACTTTAGCCGTGAGTATTGTAGTTTTTATCTATACATACCTACCAAAATAACATTTTGTACAATTTTGGTTTGTCTGTCTGTCTGTTTGTTCCGGCTAATCTCTGGAACGGTTCGACCGCTTTTGACGGGACTTTCACTGGCAGATAGCTGATGTAATGAATGAATGATGTAATTTAATAATTTAAATTGAAATGCGGACAAAAAAGTCCTTTTGAACAACTTGTATGAGGGTAACTTACAGCAGTATCGTGATCTGAACATATTTAATGACTGTTCTGACTCAAGCACCCATTTGTAAGCACTAGATAAAAATGTAATTTTGAGACCTAAATAAATTGAAGCATGCTTAACAAATCTCGAGATTACTATCAATAAACATACGAGTAACATCTAAACCTTATCGGAAAGTACTTGTAGAACCGATAATAGTATTAATTGAATCCTCTCACTAGCTAATTAAACTAAGGGATTTACATTCTATATTCATATATTACACTATAATCTTCAATCTAAAACCAAGGAGTACTAAGGTTCTCAAACCTAAATGCCATCGTAGAAATGTATATTTACCGTAATCACGAATACCATAACTCACCCTCTTTAATGAATTCCGAGAAGCTTTAACGACAACAGCTGATGGCCAATGATCAGTGTCTATATTTAGGAAATATTATCGACTGTCATTTTCAAGCATAACGCTTGGAACAAATCTGGCGTGTGTTCTAAATATACGTAAGCTAATACATGGCGCGTACTAATAAAAATATCCGAACGGCTACACGTATTAGTCATAGACGTAAATAAGTGACAACAGAAAACTTTCTGTTGAAGTAACCCACGCGTGAACGACGCCAACAGCATCGCGGTTGACTTGGCAGAGCTGATCGATTCGCATGTTTAATAGCTTAATGACAGATAGTGAAAATCTTTAGGGTAATCAAAGGATACTATTACCGTTATTTAAACGTATGTATTGCTAATGAATGAATGTACTCCTCAAAAATATCCGAATTCTGACAATCTTAGTTGCAACGGTGCTAATGGCTAATGCACATTTTTAATTTCATAATCAAACCATAAAAGAACATATAAATCGTAATTGTACTTTTAGAGTCGTTTTAAACGTAAGATTAACATCCAAAAGCAATGATCAATGGTAAAGTATTAGTGATATCATGATGGAATTCATTGAATTTAAACTATATAATGATCTTAACATTCAAAATATAGCAAGAAAACGATCACTCGGCGAAAATAGTGTTACTGTAAATATTATGACGAGCGGTTTGTCATATTTATGATATGTGAACATGTAACAGAATTCCAAAGATTTAGTGCTGAAACAAATCATTTTCTCGATCTGTATGACGCTTAAACTTACCATCTATAAATAGAAATATTCAATAAATCACACGATCTAAAACCAAGAAAGAGTAACGTTTGTTAGGCAAGAAGTGCGGTGAATAGGTGATGAAATTCGGAAAAGTGATTAATAAGTATTTTAGAGCATACAAAAATGCAGGAAATTGTGTATGCATTGATGATGAAATTCTTCATAAAGCGTCAACTAATGAAAAATGAGTAGATAATCGAAAATAGCAGTTTTTGTTTAAGACTTTTTTAAAACCACGAATGATATGCATGAATTTCATAAAGCATCTATAAGGATCGGTCGAAAGAGTGAGTCGTAACAATTTCGTTGCTAAAAATACAATGCAGTGTGAACGGGAAATACGATTCTCTGAGAAATCGGATTCACCTCGAAAACTGCTAGGCTAGAATAAAACTGGAACACCTGGATATATTTCTGGAATCATCACCAGCGTGTAATTTCTTATGTTTACGTCTGGTTGGTGTTATTGGAAGTAATAAACATTGCACGTTCCTCCTATTTCAACGCCGTCTATTTATTGGATGTTTCCGTGCGAAAGATTTTTTTTGCCAAATTGACTTCATCTTGTTAATTTTGATTTTTCCCTTTCAGCCGCTGACGAAGAGAAACAAAAGTGAGTTAACCTTTATTCCTTAATTATTTTCGATGTTGCTCTATCATTTTAAAATATTATTGTACTGTTTTCGTTATATTTATATTCTGATTTACATTTCATTGGGTGACGATGCATTTGGTGCCCATAACCATTTATTAGAAGGTCACGTTGTGAAGAAAGCTTAAGTCATGTTTCTAAAATACACGAGCTTGTAAGGCGACATTGACGAAAGTAGACCGGACGAAAGAACTTTGTAAAGACGGTAGCCGGTAGACATTATGTTGCGTATATTAATACCTAATGTCTGGGGTCAATATCTGGCGCAAATATCTAGGGACAATACCAGACACGGCTATCTGATTCCAAATTAGTCAATTTAATGCGTGTTATGGTAACCGCACAACTGATATATATATACATACATACTATATAATACTTACGTAGATATTTTTATTATATCCAGACACAGAACAAACATGTGGTGCACACAAATGTCTGTCCTGGGTGGGAATCGAACCTACCACATTGGCATTCAGGATCTCGAGCACGAGGCCAGTTAAACATAATTAATTAATATGCATACTGATCTCTTTTTCTATGATGAATTCCAGACAAGTGGACGGAAAAGCGCCTACGTTCGCGCGCAAGCCCGCCATCAGACAGGAAGACGATGGCAAACGGCTGATATTCGAATGTCGCATAGAAGCCGACCCGTTGCCCAGCGTGGTTTGGTTCCACAGCAACAACGAAGTCAAACCTGGACCTAGGCACAAGGTAAAATATTACTCTTGAAATTATTTCATATAACAAACTTATGCTCATATGTTTTAATTACTTTATTTTTATTTATTTATTTATTTTACTCTTTATTGTAGACCTAGAGGTGTACAAAGGGCGAAGTTAATTCCAAATGGCATTATCTGCCAGTCAACCCTTTTTTCTTACCTTAAATTACCCTTTTCTCAACATAAAGGCAGTGATGTCGTTTTTTCATAAAACTAGCGAATTAAGGAATGATTTCGTTTTATAAGATATATGTGGTATATTTTAAAATTAACCATTTTACAATCAGAACATTGCGATCTATTATGACAATTAGTATAAAACAAAGTCTCTCCGCTGTCTGTCCCGATTGTATGCTTAAATCTTTAAAACTACGCAACGGATTTTGATACGGTTTTTTTTATAGATAGAGTGATTCAAGAGGAAGGTTTATATGTATAATAACATCCATTAGATAGTAGAGAAATACTGTTATAATTTAGGTGGCAGAACAACGTTTGCCTAAACAACTATTATGACAATAATATCAAGACAATCGGTATTGATCGAGACACATTTGAAATTTTATTTAATCTAATAGATCTACAGTAAATTTTATTATAAAGACAGTTTTTATTAAAGCGGAATGATATATTACATTGCTATTTTAAAAGTACCTAGAGATGGCCTTGACCCCAATATAGCTTGGCTTGCAAGCAGATGTTGGCTGGCGACGAAAGCTCACGTCTATTAATTATACAATTATATAGAATGCATTCTATACAGGTGTTATTCGATATACGGTTTCGAATTTTATTCATTGTTTTTTTTATGCAAATAATTTTATCGACAAAATTCTTCGATTACCGTACATTGAATCCTAAGACATAGTTATTATTATCCCATTATTTGGAATAATGTAACGTGTTGTACATTATATCTAAATATATATAACTCAAAGTTGACTGACTGACATAGTGATCTATCAACGCACAGCCCAAACCACTGGACGGATCCGGCTGAAATTTGGCATGCAGGTAGATGTTATGACGTAGGCATCCGCTAAGAAAGGATTTTGATCAATTCAACACCCAAGGGGATAAAATAGGTGATGAAATTTCCACAAGATCGGGATCGACGCGAGTAACACCGCGCGGCACGGCTCGTCATTACATAGTATAAAACAAAGTCGCTTTCTCTGTCATTATGTCCCCTTGTTCCCTTAAATCTTTAAAGCTACGTAACGGATTTTGATGCGGTTTTTTTTAACAGATAGAGTGATTGAAGAGAAAGGTTTATATGTAAGATATATAGGAGAGAAATACTGTTATAATTTATATGGCAGAACAACGTTTGCCGGGTCGGCTAGTTACAAATAAAAGGCTTACACGGCTCAGATAACACTACGTCAAAAACTCTGAGGTTCTTACTTTTCTTCGTAAGATTTTCACAGCGAATGATAATTAATACGTAACTTTTCATACACAGAATTTCTGTCAGGATTCGAACCCGGTATTAACAATCCGTTTATTAATGTTCGCATTGCGTTAGTAACGTTGATTGTCTCGCTCGGCGAATGTACCTTCACGTAATTTATTTTATATCGAAACAGCAAAATTATCGCATTAAATCATATTCACTTGTGCAACGCGATTCGTCCGCGACTTATTATGGCCGACTGTTGCTCGGTTGCATTCAGCGAAAGCGGTCGAACAAAAACATTAGTTATGTTTTATAGCTAACTAGCCGCAATAAATGTAATTATTTACGACATCACAAAGACAAAGACAAAGACAAAGACAAAGACAAAGACGTTTATTTGCACAAATATGGGTACATATAAAGGTGTTAT
>DWUN01004862.1:0-10353 GCA_018249975.1 Passova gellias | reverse complement strand
AAGTCCCAAATGGAATAGGTGGTGAGCCTATTGCCATGCACCGGGCACACATCCAGACTCTGAGTCACTACTAGAAAGTCTAAATTAGAAAAATCCAGCAGTACCCAACCCGGGATTTGAACCCAGGACCTCCCAATTACAGTATTATGTTCAATTTAAGATACCTACCGGTTTCAGTTCAATTTTTTTCTTAATAAAAATAGCATTTGCTTAGTGTTTCCATCGAAGTGTACATAGTAAAGTTAGATGAATTTCATAATTACGCATGTAACTGGAATCAGCAGCACTAAAATTTGAAAGCCTAATGCAGTGTTTTTTTTCACTCTTTATATCCGTTCCAACATAATTCTCTTTACGCGAGAGCCAATTCGTTTCTGATTGGCATAATTACAGGCCACTCTGAAAGGTTGGCATGGGACTGAAATTTTGCACGCGGCAAGGATATTTAAAATGAGAACATTTCGGTAAATTCTCCGCAATTTTTTTTCATGGGAGCGATCCTTTAGAGAATAATACGCACTTACCTTGATGAGAATGGGATCTTCTCGAAGTCACTTATGTGTCATGTAATTCTTTCATATTCTCTGAAAGTTATAAACGTTACAACGACAACCGTCTTCAAACTAGTCTTAGCTTCTTACACAGTTTTACTTAAACCTGTTCGTTAATGGAAGCCAAAGATGTTAATTAAATAAATAGTGTGTAAATAAAATGCAAAACTTTAATATTCCAGAAACCAGGTACTTATTTTGAAATAATTAAATCTATAACAGTGGTACATATAACATACAGTACAGCAGAAAAGGAGAGAAATTTCCCATAAATGGAACATGTGTCTTGTATTACAGTTTTCTTAACACTTAATTGTTTATTATTAAATTTAATAAAGTTGTATAATATGTTTGATATGCTTAAAAAGTTATATGATACATAAATTAAATTTGACATTATCAAAACTTGATGGGTGTAAGAGTCGAAAAAGACTAAGACCTTCCTTCCTCGACCAAATAGGTCACACATTGCGATGGACGAATCAAGAGTACGAAACCGGCGCGTATTTATGAAGAGAGTGATTAATATACAAAAAACTATTCTGCCTACCCCGTTAATGACTTAACGGGATGGCGATCAATAACATTTTGAAATAGATTTCAAACTGGGCCTCACTATTACGAAGCTACAGTGTTTGTATGCGACAGAATATTTGGTCAGAAATTTCCCTGAAATATGCATATTCCCAATAGATCAATATTCGATATACGAGTACGTAACGATAACAGTTATGGATGGTACCACTTTAACAAAATATATTATTATCACTTTCAATATTAAATCAAGTCGATGAACATTTACAATACTCTTATCGGAACTTCAAGCGAGTTCGTACCTTAGGGGATTCACTGTCATCTTCCAGACCACGGGTAACAATGCGTTTACTATCCATATATAAAAACAGAATCAAACAGAAAACTGACTAAGAGGACTAATGTACTGTAACACTTCAATTCCTAAAAGCTTTTTGGATTGCAGATGTCACTTGTTGCACAGTAATGCGCTAATCTTGAAGACGGAGATGATTGCCCCTAGCATACACGTACGATAATCATTAACTTTTGTAACGTAAAAAATATTTCGTATCAACCTTAGAACTAGGAGACTCGCTACGAAAATAGATAGACTAGCATTACATAACGTAATATTATATCCTGATAAAGGAATTCCCAGAGATATCGTAGTGTTCCTACGGGGTGCCGTGTCTTTACCCAACAACACGAAAAACAATATCGGAAATACATACTAAAGTTTACATAGCATAGATAAAAGTAAAACAGAAAATTTACGATTAAATAAGCGAAAAAATATACATACAGTATTGCTTTGTGTCATTTGCGAACTTACAGCGGTCACAAGTGATTAAAAAATAATTTCATAGCGGAGAATTCTCATGATTTCTATACATGGCAATGGTAAGCCAAAGCCTTTTTGAATATACAGCGCTCCATACACTCGACTTCACAAAAAGTTTGTAAACAGTAATATATATGAAACGAAGTGTAAAGTATGCAAATTTAAGTCTGAGATACTACTGCTAACTGAATTGTATGAAATGTAGCCTTATATCATTCGTGAAATTATAAGGAAGATAGTCTTGATGTGTTAAATATCACTGTTCTATTTGCAGGAAACACCGGTGACAGTGTCAGTGACAATATAATTTCTGCTGCTTCACAGCAATAGCATTACAACTATCTCTTATTTCGAGAAATTTCCCATTTCAATAAGTTAAAACATTTCAGACAAGTTGACAAGTCAGTATGTCAAACGTCTTTGTACTAAATGACATGTTATTAGAAGTTATAAGTAATTTATAATTAATGTCAACCCGTTTGCTCAATAATACGTTATACTAGTTTCAGTTGGAGTTACCAGATTGGCATTGGCCTCTCTTTCTGGATATTGCAATAGTTGAGCCTTGATAGGGTTATCAAATATTTATGATACTTTACCTCCAACGATCCGATCTATTTCGTTCGTTTATAGTTCGTAGCGTTGCTAGTGTATAAAGACCCTTTGCATTCTATTATTGCATTCTGGTTACGACGGTTCTAATTATATTATGGAAAATATACAAAACTCTATCAATTTCCATCTCCCTTTATATGCTGTTTTAATTTATTTTGATACATATCAAAATCAGCTGATCCCCAGTAACATCTAGTACGAATATATTTGAGTTTTCGCATCGTTCTATTCTGTATCCCGTTGGATATTTTGAATTTGCTGTGAAAATACCAGATTTCAATTTCGGATTTGTAACAGTTTTGCGACGAGCTCAATCCCTTTTTCGCGTCAGTATATTCAAAAGCCATTCGTTTTAATACTCTTTTATTCACAATATATTTTTACAATTAACCTTTTAACCTAATATTTGCAAGGATTTTATCAGACAAAGTAAAAAGATAGCAAGCTAGTGATGCTCAAGTGTTTTCGATTTGTGGAAATCAGACAGGTGTCTATTATTGCCCTCATTTTAACTTTCATATTATCTAAATATCTCTTGTAACTTTAATTTGGAGCTATTAGATATATCTTTCTATTAACATTAAATACGTGCAGATAAGATTTCAAGAAAAATCTAAGATCTCTAAAGTCGTTTCAATCCTATATTAAACATATCATTTCAATTGTATTCAATGGGACCATGTTATCTGATCTCTAGAAGATTTGCAAAATAATTTCATACAACGGTATCCTCAGTGATACATAATACATAGAAACTTAAGTTAGGAAATTTTCATTTTAGTTAAAAAAAAAATCGATTATATGTTACGTATTCTAACAATTTCGTAATTTCGTACTTACATAATGATTTCTTTATTTGAAGAATAATGGTTTCATTAAATAATAAAGATTCATTTCCGTTGATTTTCACCTTCATGGAACCAAATCTTTCCCCCCGGCAATTGCAAGCATTTTGTTTACTCAAAGTCCCTTATTTATCCTCTGTATTACGAGTATGTTGCTCATAGATTACCGAGGACATTTCAGGGAATATTCAATTATGATATTCCGAAAGACGCCTATTATCATATATAGAGCAAGTTCATAGAAATATTTTTTTTTATAAAAAGGAATCTGAAAAGAAATAATTCCAGAACTTGCGCTATTACGATTTATAAATGAAAAAAAATTTCAAAGCCTATATTGAACTATTATTCCAACGTATATAATATATTAGTCACTGTTCATGTCATATATCTGAGAAGACATTTTCGTTCAAGCAACTACAGATTCCCAAAGATTGTCATAGTTACTAATCTACAATGAACTTCAATCATAATAGGAGAGTAGATTTAACAAGGTATGTGGTATCCTTAAAATTGGCCGGCCATTAATTTGGTCGAGCTTAACATGTTATACAAAAGAATTGTCGAGATAAGAAAGTGCAAAATAAAAATATGAATGTCATTCGTTTTAAATCTATCGAAAACTATTGACACTGCATGTGGAGTAGTTGAAGATGTCTTACATATTTTGGTGGAAATTGTTCGGAATCGATCGTTGAGAATTGCATGTTTTGGGAGTGGTAAATCTAGGCAGGTGGGTTATGTCGACAGCGTTTTAGCCTCTCCGTTTTCCGAGGAGATGAAACTGCTGGTTGACGTAGCCCACTTAGCTTTAGCTAAAAGATAATTTTATTTTGTTTTGTTTTTTATTTGTTTAGTTGTTTTTAAGTTTTGTTTTGTTAATTTATTTATGTCTTTAATTACGGGACGTTGTGGTCGCTAAGCGACAAAGTCCTTTGTAATAAATTTAAAAAAAAAAAAAACTTTTGACACTATTTTTTGAAATAGATTCTACAATTTTTAGATAAGATTTCTTGTTGGTTAGTGGAGTCGTAAAGACCGACTAACAATCCAATTTGGTGGGTCGTGTCGGGGTCAAGCCCTCAATTTGCAATAAGATAAAAAATGGCCCTATCGAGCTAAAATGAAGCTATCCGTTGGGATTTACATATGGAGCCATGTAAATTACCTTTCTAGAGGCATTACATTTTCTTATCCTAGAAACGTAAGGATTACTTTATAAGTGAAATACAAAGTGTGCATTCAGAATTTTACAATTTTTACAGTAAAACGTTATTCCACCTATAACTTGATAATCAGAGGAAATTACAATTCATTCATGAAAAAAATTCTCGACTGTGTTTGTATGCATTACAGATACAGATCCTGTTTATTATTAACTCTTAATGATCGTCATCTGAATTTAAGAATTAAATGGTTTATTAAATGTTGTAATACGTAAAAAAACGTTACATCACGCCTGTAATCCCCGAAGGGGTAGGCGGAGGAGTGTGTAGTACACCCCCACATTTCACCAGTTACGTTTTAAGTCCCAAATGGAATAGGTGGTGAGCCTATTGCCATGCACCGGGCACACCTCCAGACTCTGAGACACTACTAGAAATTCTAAATTAGAAAAATCCAGCAGTACCCAACCCGGGATTTGAACCCATTACCTCCCGATCGGCAGTCGCGCTAGCGACCGCACGACCAACGAGGCAGTAGAATTAAATATTGAAAAAAACATTTCTAACATTTCCGAACGTAAGCCCGTGACGTTCCATTTACAAAAATCGGCCACCAAACGAACACCTGTGTTCATTTCGGGCCGCGCTGTAACGTGCCGTATTTCAATTAAACCCATTTAGAATTAAAACTAAAGCGGCCACCGGACACAGCTGGTGCATTTCTAGCTCCTATTTACTTTAGTTCTGTCTTGTTAGTCATTCATACATTAGTAATTCCGTACCAATATGAATAGTACTCCCAAAATACAACGTGCCATTCAAATATCGACTTTATTACACGCGAGTAAGGTCGTCAAATATTTTTTCGAGTAGCAATAGACGGTTGGTGAAAAGAAATGAGATAAACATGCTGCCGTCGGGCGAGTGAGATGTCAATCAGCTGTCAGCGACTTTCCGCCTTCCCATGCGCTCCTGGTACCGTCGTGCGTGATGTACTGGGATTTTTGTACCTAAAATATTTTTTTTATGCTTTTTTTCTAAAATAAATTTCGGTTTTGGATGAAATGGAGTTTTGATTTAACTTGCATTGTACTGAAAATTAATTTAAAATGAAATTAAAAATGAACCAACAGATAGTATACAATTCATACAATTGAATGCGTACAGTTGAATACAAAACATACAGAATCGTAATATAAAGAAATGACTGAACTACAACCCTTTTTATGTCCCACTGTTGGGTTCGAGTCTGCCGCCAAAATGTAGTGGGCAGCTCCGTTGGTTAGATTTAATTAAATCCGTTCAAAAATACATATAACTAACTACTTACATATTAATAGTAGCATTACCTTAGATACTGATATCTGACGAGAACATTTTATACTCCTTTTCAACATAGGTATTACATACACGAATTAACATTTCCATTACAAACATTAAGTTAAATCAGTTAACTCATTTATTAAGTTAAATTAAACGTTAATTCTGTCAATGTCAAAAAAGCGTCATTTATTATTTAAATAGAACTTTCGTTCAGAAATGCGTTCAGTGTAATCTTTTTTCAAGCCACATCAAAATTTAAAACAATTGTTCGAAATTTAAAAAAAGGCAACGTAATGTAATTCTGATGACATGTACACTTCGTTTAAGCCACATCGTAATTCAAATCAATTGTTCGAAATTTAAAAATATATAACGTAATGTAATTCCGATAGCCGAGTGTATACGGTTAGTAAATAAGGTGTTATATACAGTGGTCACGGCTATATACCTAAGCGAGTTCTAGCCGCGGTTTCTCTAGGCTTCGCGGTCGGCCACGCTGCCCGGTCCCACGGATATCGGGGCAGCTGTTCACCGCTTCACATCATCATGTATTCTGTTACACCTGGCCAGATAGGTTTTTCTTGCGCATTCATACTATAAGTAATATTTTACAGATAAACTATTCGGTCGCCGATTCGTAATAATAATAATAGCGCTTGGAACAATTCCATACACGGCTATCTGATTCCAAAATAGACAACTAAATGCCTGTATAAAATATATAATGTTTGTTTAGCTATTTTTATTACATCTAGACACAGAACAAATAAATGTGCTCAACCCACAAATGTTCGTTCAGACTAGGTATCGGACCCGCGACCTTCAATTCAGTAATCAGAGTAGGCTAAGAGATTAGTCAATGTACGTGCATCATAATATACTCTGTCAAATAGTTGAACTATAAAAGCGTCGATAATGAGTTGGGGTTACGACAATTCCCAAGAGGTCATGACAATTTATTTTCTTTGATTTGAACAAAAATGTCACTTTTCATTCATAGTAATGCGATAAAAAAATTTAACCGTCATACACTTAACTGTTGCACAAACCGATAAAATTAAAAAGAAATTCCATATTTAAAATTTCAACGATTTTTTTCCGAATGTCAAAGTTCGAATAATAAAAAAAAACCGTTGTTTGATGATTTTTAACAATGTCATTTAATTCGGATCGGATTCTTGAGGGGACGCAAAAAGTCTGCGCGAATAACCCTTTCGTTACCTTCAATACTCCTTTAAGGAAACCGCTTAAAAAAACACCCATTAAAACCTCTGCTATTTCTTTACCCAATTGCGTCAATTAATCTAACAATTGATTGTGAATTGTGAGTTTACTTAACAATTTATTCCGCTGAGAATTTCGAAGGTATTCCGAATCTTTAAGCAGAACTTCGTAGAGACTGTAATGTTCAACAATTGTACATTAACTACTCTTATTATATTTGTATTGTGGTTTAAACTGCGTGATAATTAGTTTCGCATGTAAGTATGTATGTTTATCCTCTTTTAAGTCACAACTTATTAAAGCACAGTTAAAAGCTTTTTTAAAATTGTTCTGTCAACGATTTGTTATTTAGGTAGATTATATCTTAAATTTAATACGTTTTTTTATATCTTAAATTATTATTAATATGATACCATCATGCCAGGTCCCTAACGGACTAGGCAGAAAGCACCGAGTTCCAAATATCTCTGTCCTTGCAAACCTGACGTGCTTCTACTTTCATTTATATTTTACATGTTGCATAACAAGAGTATTGGCGATACTTATAAATATATAAACGAATGAATAAAACATCAGTTGCGTCGTCACCATATTCAAATCAATAGAACCTTATTTATTATAAGCTACACTTTTGATGAGCTTTATACATTTTATAATTTGTAGAGGCTCTACAAAATTTAATATCAAAAGAACACGTACCAGTTGTCCCAAGATATTACGTACAATTGATAATATAAGAAGCAAATTTGATATGTAGAGTCGGAAATGTTTTATTGTGACGGTATACACGCGGGCGGCCAATTCGGCCCCTTCAAATGATAGCTTTGTACACAGTAAAAGTGTTAGCAAACAGACATTAGGTAGAGTTTCTAAAACAATCGATGTCATATAACTAACATTTGTAAAAAAAAAACAGACGAATTGAGTACCTCCTCCTTTTTGGAGTCGGTCGAACAGGCCTACTACTCTGTAGCCTAGAAGGATGAACTTAAAGATGTTTGTCAATCTTTTACATGAAAACAATTGTCCAAAAGAGCGCCCAAATGTTTTTAAGTCCCGGGTGTATTAATACCTTGATATATGCAATGCTGGGTGTCAGAGTCACGGTTTTGTGTTTACTTTAAATATCCCACCTGTGTGTGTCAATTTTCGTGCAATAATTACCTACATATTGTAGTTTTACTTCCATCTCTTAAAATGGTAACGCCGTAAAAGGCAAAATCTAGCTTAACTAATAATTCTGTAAAATTTTTATATGTACCTACATATTATGTATATTCGTGCAAATAAACGTATAATTGTCTTTGTCATGTCTTGTATATCAGTATTACATAGTGCATATATGTACATAACAGGTTTATTAAAGGTGCTCTTGAGCTGGCCTTTTTACTACACGTCTCCGATTTGATTAAAGTATGTACGCCTACCTCTTTCGACTCTACAATTCAAATAGCTGGTATATATTCACAATAATATAGATTAGCACTTAGTTCGGGCAGGTGGGTAGCGCGCCACGCCGGCGCCGAATGTTTGCCGACCACTCCCGACGCTGCCACCCTGGTACTTTGGGGTTGTACAAATATTGTGAGATGCAAAAAGAGCACGACGCTTTAAGGGTAAACGGCGGCTGAGTATTACAAATAAAAGCCTACGTACACTATTATACGAGTACTATACTATCTGACCCGGCAAAGGTTATTCTGCCACGTTCTGCTGCCGTTGTTGTTCACATTATAACAGTGTTTCTCTATTATATAATGCACTAGCTGACCCGGCAAACGTTGTTCTGCCATATAAATTATAACAGTATTTCTCTACTATATAATGTATGTTATTTACATTTAAACTTTCCTCTTGAATCACTTTATCTATTAAAACAAACCGCATCAAAATCCGTTGCGTAGTTTTAAAAATTTAAACATACATAGGGACAGACAGCGGAACGCGACTTTGTTTTACACTATGTAAGGATTGCAACAAATAAGGTGGCTATTGTTAAAACATTAATTTCGTTTTAAACAGATCATTGATAGAATTTTATACCTACCAATGTTGTAACAATACTGGCATCTTGATAGTGGCTAGAGATCCAGACTGCTAAGCCGGAGGTCGTGAGTTCTGTTCCCATTTAGCGCCAACATTTGGGTAATGAACACAGTTCTGTCTGAGTTTAACAAAAACATGCATAAAGTTTTATATAGTGTATACCTACATAATTGTTATCTGTCCGGTTAAAATACCACAATCATTTAATAGCGCAATTATTATTAGTACAGTTAATATTCTCAATTCAACAACAACATAAAATCACGCCAGGTCCCTAAAGGAGTAGGCAAAAAGCACCGACTGCCAAATATTTCTGTCCTTGCAAACCTGACGCGCTTCGTCTACATTCATTCATTCATTAAATACTAATAACTGGCCTCGTGGTCGAGTCGTTAGAGACCCTGACTGAAAAGCCGGAGGTCGGGGGTTCGATTCCCACCCGGGACAAACATTTGTGTGATGAGCACATTTGTTGGTTCTGTGTCTGGTCGTAATAAAAAAAAAATTATATAAGTAATATATTGTATGTATATATGTATATATGTTTATCAGCTGTCCGGTTACCATAACATGGGCATTAAATTGCCTAATTTGGAATCGGATAGCCGCGTGGAATTGTCCCCAGATATTATTGCCCCCAGATATTATTGATTCACTCATTATAAATGAGTACGGAGCCTACTGGAAGATATTTCAGTATGGAATAAGTAGTGCCCTAGTACAACTGTTCAATATCTATAATTGTTTCTTGTCACTGTGTGTACATAAATAAAATAAAAAATACAGATGAAAACCCAACAATTAGGACAGAGTTAATTAATCGGCCGATTCCGAAGACGGAGCGGTGGCTGCCAAAGACCCATCAATAACGGGGAATCAAAGAGTATCTAGTTACCAGTAATGGACGATCGAATTGAAATTCGCCGAATTGAACCCTAAAAACTGTACCGCAATGGAAGCGACCATTAAACTGTTTGCTCTATTAAAAGGGCCATTGATACAAACAAAATCGACTCGAGGGTCCACTATGTGATAGAACCCCGGTCTCCTCTTGTTGTTTATAGTTCTATGTCTACTCATTCATATCTATCCAGTTCGATTGTTACATACATCAAAAAATCGGCTTATCGCTGTGGCACATTTAGTGTTTTTAATTTATTTATATACTAGCTGACCCGGCAAACGTTGTTCTGCCATATAAATTATAACAGTATTTCTCTACTATA
>DWUN01004861.1:0-10355 GCA_018249975.1 Passova gellias | reverse complement strand
ACCAATATTTCCTGAGATTAGCGCGTTCAAACAATCAAACAAACTCTTCAGCTTTATATTATTAGTATAGATTAATCCTACTAATATTATAAATCAATCCTACTAATATCATAAATCAATCCTACTAATATTATAAATCAATCCTACTAATATTACATATAAGTCTACCAATCCGCACTTGGCCAGCGTGGTAGACTACGGCCTAAATCCCTTTCACTATGAGACGAGGCCCGGTCCAGCAGTGGACCAACAAAAGGGTCGAAATAAAAAATTTACAAATGTGGATGTAAGTTTGTTTGTTACGCTTTCACGCGAAAACTGCTTAACCGATCATCATGAAACTTTGGACACATATTCTTTGAGGTATTAGAAGTAACATAGGATACTTTTTAAGAAAGAAATAAAATGTTTTACGAAAGATAAAAACATAGGGATTAAATAACTGTTTTGTTTTGTTAACAATAATAATTTTTTGTTGTGTTCAGAGAACGCGCTTGGCCTGTGCCACGTGCTGGCGCGCGCGTGCCCGAAGCCAGAGCCGCAGATGTGGGACCTTGGGCCGGAGCTGCGCGACAAGTGGGAGATCCCGCGCAGCCAGATCCAGCTCATCAAGAAGCTGGGCCAGGGGAACTTCGGCGAGGTGTACTACGGCAAATGGTGCAACAGCATTGAGGTGAGGAATCTATGAGGCGTCTTAAGCGATATTTGTTTGTGAAAATTTGAAAAGAGAACTTTCTTCCAAAATCGTACTGATGTGTATTCAACTGGTCATTGCTTAATGGAAAATATTTTCCAATCAAAGAAAATTTTACGGAGCATTAGAGGAAACAATTTATCTTACTTTCCACTTACGTTTAATTTCTAGTCTCGTCATTATGTAAATACAGGAGACATTCGTTAAACCAATTTATATTTTTACCCGCGATGACTGAGAAGCAATGTATTAGCATTTGTGCCTATTTGACCATTCGACTCTAAAGAATTACATCGTAGAGTTGCCGTAGTCGAAATTTTCACAAAGGGTTGCCATTAAAGAAATTTACAAAATCAAAATTATTTCAGGTCGCCGTAAAAACACTAAGAGAGGGCACTATGTCGACGCAAGCATTCCTGCAGGAGGCTGCGATTATGAAGAAGTTCAGACACAAACGATTGGTGGCTCTGTACGCCGTGTGCTCCCAGCAGGAGCCCGTGTACATAGTCCAGGAGTACATGAGCAAGGGCTCCTTGCTAGAGTTCCTCAGGAACGGCGAGGGCAAGTCCCTCCACTTCGAGGATTTAGTTTACGTGGCGGCGCAGGTGGCGTCCGGCATGGAGTACCTCGAGTCCAAGCTGCTGATCCACCGGGACCTGGCCGCGAGGAACGTGCTCATCGGCGAGAACAATGTCGCGAAGATATGCGACTTCGGGCTCGCGCGCGTCATCGAGGACAACGAGTACTGCCCGAAGCAGGGCTCGCGCTTCCCCGTCAAGTGGACGGCACCCGAGGCCATCGTGTACGGCCGGTTCAGCATCAAGAGCGACGTGTGGTCGTACGGCATCCTGCTCATGGAGCTGTTCACGTACGGCCAGGTGCCGTACCCGGGGCTGCACGGCAAGGAGGTGATCGAGCAGGTGGAGCGCGGCTACCGCATGCCGAAGCCGGTTGGCCACTACCTGCCCGACGACATCTACAGGCTGATGCTGCAGTGCTGGGACGCGGTGCCCGAGAAGCGACCCACGTTCGAGTTCCTGAACCACTATTTCGAATCGTTCACGGTGACCAGTGAGATACCGTACAGAGAAGTGCAAGACTAGTGCTGTGATATAGTGAAATAGTTGTTTTTTTTGTACCGTTTTCCACTGGCAACACTCGCTCGACTGTGTTGCAACTTTTTGTTGATGGCAATCTCGCGCGGCGAAGGCGAAGTCAGTACGCGGCCGATGCAATTATATCAACGTAGGCACGAACGATCGCAAACGATGGCTAGTCATGGTTTTCAAGGATTTTGATACGATTTAATAGTAATATAATGACTTCGTTATCCGTTATGAATATAAACTGTTGAGTGTTAACGCTGTAAACGTTTGGATATTGCATTTTGTGTGAACATGTTTCATGGACGACGTATAATAGTGACAATTTTGACAGTTATATGAACGCCATGTTATTGCATTGTGCTATTTTTAAAGTCGCATCAACAAAAAGTTGCGATATTAGCTTTTAATATAAATATTGATGGATACGGCGACAGCGTGTGCATTGAGATACGCAATTTTTATGGACGATCGAGATCGGAACGAGGAATGGTATGCGAGAAGTGTTTTTCAGAGATTCGTGTAGGGTCCTTATAGCGAATAACTGGAATTTTGATACAAGGTTGTACCGCGTGCACTAGTTACGGAGATCGTAGTTATTTCAAAATTGATTTCAACATTTGTTACGACGGGCACAGGTACGATGCGAAATGTGCATCCAACTTTTTCGTCTTTTAATTAACTTTACATAAAGTTATCGTTTTAAAACAATGGTGAATCTACCAACAATGGTGAAATTTATTAATACATTGAGAATTTAAAGAAAATATAACCGCATTATATTTTTTATCGTGTCAGATTCGGTTAAATTATTTTAACTTTCGCTTTTGGGAGTTAAATGACATTGACATTGCGTAATTTGACATTTGCGGTGGCGTCGGTACATCCAATATGGCGCCTGATTGAGAATGTAATCCGTCTCTAAAACCGTTCGTACGGTGGCCACTCAAAATTCCAATGTTTTAGTATTTTTATAAAATGTAAAATAAATGCGTTGACAAAACAATACAGGAACGTGTGAGCTTCGTTTTTATTTGGTCGTTCGCTTTCTTCTGATTTGCGATCGGTAGATGTTGGACGTAAAGTTAATTGATGCACTTACAGCCACTAAATCGTTCCGATGCAAGCGTGTAAGTCCACTGAATGATAAATTTTAAGCAAATTATAGTCTCGCGAACACTTCTGTTTTCTTATTTATTAGCATCGGTAGCTTATAAGCGCGCATAGGATATTGTTTTTGCATCTGTACAGTTCACTAAGAGTTAAGCAATAAGGTTTGAAATTGAAAATCTTACACGATATTTTCATATTCTAAAAAGTAAAGATGTGATATTTTTTCATCACTTGCGGCCCAAAGATGATGTTTTTCGTTCTACTGTGTACAGAATTGTAATTAATAGCTGGTTTTTAGTAGACTTTTGAAATTAATCGAGATAACTTGTACGCATTTAAGAGACACTTTTTTTTAAATGAGGTTTATAATTAAATGTTTTTTAAACACAATAAGTGTGATGGAGGAAAAGAGTAATAGAAAAATATGGCTTTTAAATTTTCATTAGCTTCCGGTAAAACACAGGCGTGTAGTACACACGATGTACGCATAATAAGTCATACTTCTTTGGCGCTAAATAAATGAAAAGTTTTTTTTCTATTTACAACCAAATCTGACTCAAACGATCTAAAGACGAAATTATATACCTGCCACAAATATTTTGTAATAAATAACGTATTTTTAAATAACGTTTTATTTTCATCGTCATTCGGGACTATGCGACATAATCCTTCGTGCTAGTCGCTACGTCCCGCTCTTGCGTATACCGCCATCCCTATTTCCTGTGATTTTTATTCATAATGCGCCCAAAGAAGTGTAATTCCAAAAGAGCACAGTTCTTTACTATTTTCTTAACAGCGGAATAACGTAAGTGTTAGGTACCACATTTGTCGACGTCTTCCATCGACTCTGTAATGACGTAATAAAACGTGCACTGCCGGCTGAACGTACAAAAAACCTGACTGTCGGGAGGCTATTTTTTTTAATTTATACGTTACGATGACTCGTTGTTATTTGTAGAAGAACCCTTACGTAGGATTTCTCGTGGACTGGCATGTGTTACCAGTACTCAATATTTGAGTAAGTAAATACATACTTGTAAAATGGATTATATTCATGGTCATCATACTACAATTGTAACGAATCCCCACAGATAATATCGGAGCTGTTAGATACTAATTAAAAAAAATCACAGAAACAAATTATATTCTTGCGCAATACCATTTTATATCAATTTTATGTTTATATCAAAAGGACCATGTATTGGCGTACCTGACCTTCATTGCGTGTTACCTATCAATGTTCTTTCAATAGATGAATCGACGACTTCTAGGAGCTAGAAGCTTCAAATCACATTATTTGTTTAATCAGGCAGTTGGCGCCAGTGTCTATGTGATGCCTATTTTACTATAGCTCCAATCATCCAATGTAATTACATTGCGTAAATGTTTACATTTTGTAAGTAAATAACACTTTTCGATACAGTGATGTAATAGTGACAGAATGTTAACCATTTTGATCTCAGTTTGTCATATTGTATATGATTCATGTACGACGTAAAACGAAACGCCTCGCTGATGCGGCTAATATCAGTTGCATTCAAATAAGTTTATTGATTTTACTTCGTAAGGCGACGCGACTATATTGTAGTAGTTTGTTTGAACTTGCAATTATACAAATATTCCCTTGCAAATTTTTAATAAAAGTGCTTGTAAAAACATCAATGGAAAATTACGTTATTTGATTAGAAGGGGTCGCTTGGAAACCTTTGTAAGGGGGATATTCGAATTTTATGTCTTATGCAACAAATTGTTTAGTTATTGCAATTCTAATTCTAAAGACACGATTTTTACATATACATCAAAGCTCTGAATGTTACTTGTATAGAGGCTCCTTTGCAAAATATGTAAGTATGTAAGTGTATAACGCGCGAGTCTATTGTGCCTGAAATTTTCGATTTTTTTTTTTAAATTTTTTGTGAGTTACGAATCTTTTTGTAACGATATTTTTAAATTGTAATTAATTTTTTATACAATATTTAATCAATTTATGATAGGAATCGCGTGTGAATTTATTAGTTTTTATCCAATCACATTACCATAGATACATTTTCATAATTGTAACAATATATTTCGATGTTGCCAGCGTAAAAAAAAACATTTGCAAGGGGGCCAACTTTGTACACGTTAATGACAAATAACCTAGCTTTAGGACCATATACCAAAGAATTATTGTAAAATAAAAAGCGAAAGATAGTTTAAGATGGCGCGTATTTAATTTCTAGCATAGTTAGACCTTGTGACCTGTGTAACGTTTAATTAATTTGACCAATATCCACATAACGATTCGCGTATGGCTAATTAATTGTATAAATACATCGGAATATAGTATGTTATTAGCGAATCGCAAACAAATCCTATACATTGACGAGGATTCATGTCGGGGTTAAAGCAAAAGAACTAAACATACCTACTGGCGAATGTACCAACCATTAAAGCGTACATTTCGATTGGTTCAAAAATGTTTTTAAATTCCAATTTTGAATACCGAAATGGATCTTTAACGGTTTAAAAGTAACGCTCCCTTCAATGCCCGATATCGATCACCGATCACCGATCGATATGGACATACTTACGATATCTCGATAATAATTTAATTAACATAACTCTCGACTAACGACTGACCAGTTATCACCGAGCATAAATTTCCTTACTTTTGTCGCCTCAAAAGTAATCTCTGCTTTCCACGTCGTCTTCATTGTTATAGTGATTGTATTGAAACCGATGGAAAAATAGTGTCTTAATAACATTCCAAGTATTCAAACACTCTAAATTTGGACACTTTTGTATGAAAATGATTAGATTTGTAAGATTTTGTACATACAATGAAATAAATGTCATTGATAATAAAAATGTTTTTATTTACTTAATTAATATCAATTAGTCATTTTCCTCTGTTGAATAATCCATTAATCGCATTTCCTGCATACACATTTAACTTAACAATAAATCGTATAAATAATAGAATAATTTGCTAAATATATTAGATAAAAACAAGAGTTACAAAAAATTGTAAATTTCATAACAGAACCTAATAATAAAATAACATTTAAATACAATAAATACTCTTGTAAATCTCAAGTTGCACATTTAGATTTGAGACCTTAAGGTGGATTCTCTAATACAAATATCCATTCAATTATAATTTTTCCCCAACTTTCCTACTTCCTTCATTTTACTGTCATTATATCCCTTTATTACGGATTCCTTTTTAAATGTGTCATTGTGCGAAGCACAATTGACTGTCCCCAGTCTGACAATATTGTAGGGAAGTGTGTAAAAATCATCTGGACAAGATTAATCTTAACATAATAGCTACTGCGTCTTCCAGTTTCTTCAACCTGCAATCTTCACGTCTGCGCCAATGAAATCGCCTTAGGAAAGTGTTTTTCTATATCAGATCAATCAGTTACCCTTAGAAAAGTTCAAGTTAAAAGCTCTGTTTGCACATATCCACAAATCGGTTTTACATATAATAACTCTAATACACTTATAATTATGAAATACTTTTATTAATTACAAGGTAAAAAGGAATATTTCAACATGAATAATCTCATTTCATGCATTGACGAATGCTCGAGAGTCGGAGTTGTATATAAAAGACAAATATATAGTTCTTAGGAATAATTAATTATCTTGAGTAGAACTAGAACCACAAAAATATGTATTACTTATCTATCTGTGCAGAAGGCAAACTAGCGCAGATTAAAAATCATCCTCAATAAAGACGTAGATAAATTATAAATTTCCTAATATCGGATTTTGAATCAAGACAGATTTTAAATCAAAATAATTTAAAAGATGACCGGATTTAATATAATACAAATTTTAATCATACAAACGATTTTTAACTACTCATGTTAAAACAAAATCTCTTTGAAAATTTCAATTTTAAAATCTACACAAGTATTTTGAGACTACACCTCGCAACACCGTTACTCGGTCTATATTAATTTGAGACAGTTGGTTACAAATTTCTTTTAATACCAACATACATACAAATACATTCCCATTTCGTATCAAGGGTTGACTATATTTCTAGTTAATATCTATACAGTGTCCGCATACATTTTGGTCTTCATCTTCAAGTATCTATACTCGGACTGGTAACAGCCCGTCATGAAGTTCCAGCATCGCAATATACCCGAGGGCACGTAATCTCGATGCGACTTGCTGTAGTGGTTCAGATATATGGCGAGCACGACCAGCGCGCCGGACCACGCGTATCTGAGAACACAATAACAATAATACATACATACATAACATCACGCCAGATCCCTAACGGGGTAGGCAGAAAGCACCGAGTACCAAACAGCTCTGTCGTTGCAAACCTGACGCGCTTCGTCTACATTCATAATATTTCTTACGTCTGTATTGCGAACGCGGTCGGCTAGAGTCGAGCGACACATATTCGACGCAAGGACCTCATCTCGACCGCGTTCATCTCGCTTTCATTGTTTCTTACATACCTAACTCTCGCTTGTATACGGTAGCGTTGGAGTAAGCACAGAGTTGCCAGCCGAGCTAATAATAATATCGTAATAACCGGGGACAATTTCACACATGGCTATCCAATTCCAAATCAGACAGTTGAATGTCCGTGTTATGGTACGGTCTGTGGTAGTGGAACTTTAACACTTACTGGAAAACGAACGGCTTGTTGAACAGCAGGAACGAGAACGCGATGGAGAACGCCTTGCGCGCCGTGGTGACCGTGACGGCGGCGGCCGCGCCGCTCAGCCGCACCAGCGACAGCACCGCCTGCAGGCCCAAGTAGCCGCTAACACTCAGCAGCGCTATATTCGTGTACATGACTTTGTAGTTCTGGAAATAGAAATAGCAAATAAACTTAACTTTATACATTTGTATGTAAATTATTATGAAACAATGAGGATGATGCCTTAGTGCTTCTATATTCTACAACATGACTAATGATCAACTTATACTAATGTGACAGACATTTGTTTCTTTGGGTGATTATATTTTAGTGTGTATTTCAGTAATTTGTGTGCATTTTTGCAATATGTGTGTATTCGTGTAATTGTGTGTACTCCTTTAATTGTAATTAACACTTATGGTGCGCAATAAAAAAATATAGATCACCTTAAAACAATAAACGAAACCTTCGACAAAGATGTCAGTGTAGCTGGTTATAGCCAAGAGGTAGATGGAGGCGATCGCGTACGAGTAGAACACCACCTCGTTGTTGGTCGCCTGGTACTGCTTCATCGCCTTCTCCTGCACGTTGCCTATGATAGCATCACAAAGCAACGCCAGCGATATCACTAGGACACCCACAGTATCGAAATTTGGCGAAGTTTTGGCATCGGCTGAAATATGTAAATGAATTTGGCAATTTCATTTCCAATTAGCCGACTCGACAAACGTTGTTCTGCCATATAAATTATAACAGTATTTGTCTGCTACAAAATGCATGCTGTTAAACATATTAAACCTTCCTCTTGAATCACGCTATCTATTTAAAAAAACCGTATCAAATTCTGTTGCGTAGTTTTAGAGCATACATAGGGACAGACAGCAGAAAGCGACTTGCTTTTATATACTATGTAGAGATACTAAATATAGCAAGCCTCTCGTAATGTTATCGTTTAATGCTTATAGTGCATAGCACTGTTTAAGTGCTGGTTAGACAATTTTCCCATATCTGTTCATGCATATTCATCCTAGATAGACGCTGTCTGATGAATTACCACTTAGCAGGAAGTCTTAGTCCCCATACAGTGGTTTGCTTAACAATATACCCTGGCGAAAACAGCTCTTGATATCTGTTAATAGTCATATGAACAACATCAAACTGTTTATACGAAAAATAATCCTTTCGGTCCATCCATACCACCAGAAGGATACTGCCTTATGATTTTGTATCATTTAATGGCAATCTTTATGTAAGATGTAATTACTTGAGTACAAGAAAGTGCAAAGAAAATTGTACATACATTTTTTAAATATGTTGATAAAATATATAATATTTCAACCCATACACACCGAGAGTGAACATGGTAAGGCCAATGCACATGATTATGGCAGCGACATAGTCCAGAAAATTGTATCTCTTGCCCAAGATAATGACACCGCCGATCATCACCGGTATGAGTTTGCAACTCTTGAAGATCAGCTGCGTCGGATACTTCAGATAACTCAGTGCTAGATTTGACAACGACATCGTCCCCAGAGTGAGTGCTGCCAGTATCACATATATCTTCAAAGGTACTCTGGTAACAATTTATAATAAATAAAAATCATATTTCAATTCATAATAAATTGTTGTGCCCAGTACTACTCTGCGTTTGAATTGAAATCGAAACTAAAGTAGCCAAGTCACTCGTAGTACATTAGCTATCTGCCAGTGAAATTCTCGTCAAAATCGGTCCAACCATTCCAGAGATTAGCCGGAACAAACAGACAGACACGGACAGACAAAATTTAATATAATGTCATTTTGGAATATCTACAATGTATACATACATCTATTCATGCCATAGATATGTGCAAGATCACAGGCATTAGGTTGACTAATTTTAAGCCCCAGTTATTACTATTATAAACAACTTAAATGTGACAAAAAAATGTTTACTTACTTTCTCTTTATAGGATTCCTTATTAATGATTCAACATAACTTAGAAAAGTTGTTATTACAAATTGTATGTATGTAATGTACAAGCTTACAGGCTTAACCCCGGGGTCCGAGTATATTAACTCTAAGAAATATCCATATGCCAGATAGCATATGAAAACAAATGCTGTACAGCATATGAATTGTACTAATCGACTATAGTGAGTTATATCAAAACATAATATATTAATCTCAGTTTTCTGACTCTCCCTAATAGGGTCATCAATTTTTATAACTGTTTCCTTTGACGAAGTCATGGTTTAGTGCGGTATAATATAATATCACAGGTGATCGCTTTGTGACAATTTTTTATTATAATTTATCTTGGATTACATTTATTGGTGCTCCATTGTGAATCTGAAACAAATGAACACAGTTTATGTAAACATAGTCAACTTAAAACAATACGCATGGTCCGATATGTTGAGGAACACAGGGAGAAATGACTGGATATCCAAGGCATAGGATATCGAGGATGGTGCTGATTAGAAGCCTATATCTAGCAATGAACCTCGAAAGTCTATTGGATTGACCAGTGGTTTTCAATCTGTGGATCGCGACACCCAGGGGCTCGCAAAGCCTTACTAGGGGGGGTTGCAATGCTTTACTCAGGTAATTGACGGCAAAAGAAAAATTACAAGGTTCTACACTACAATAAATGTAAATCACTAAATTCCTGTCAATCTATGTCTTAAGGGGGTCGTGAGAATTTTTCATCTTGTAAAGGCGTCGTGTGTGCAATAAGATTGAAAGACACTGGGATAGATGTATAGAAAATCGTTTATATCACTACATAGTATAAAACAAAGTCGC
>DWUN01004860.1:0-10355 GCA_018249975.1 Passova gellias | reverse complement strand
CACACATCCAGACTCTGAGTCACTACTAGAAATTCTAAATAAGAAAAATTCCAGCAGTACTCAACCCGGGATTTGAAAATAACAATTACAAAACGAAAAAAAAATGGAAGGAACGCCGAGATTCCCGAAGAATCCGTTCCGTTCCACTTCAATTTCGCGCCGGATAAGGTCACACGCCGAGCAGGCGATACGATTAATTCGATTGACCTCCGCGCCCGCCGCCCGCGCCGTGCAGCGGAGACGAAACTCACATCTAATCACACCCTATAAATATCTTCAGATATGATTCTGTATATTGAATATTTTCATCGAAAAAACCTATTCGAAATTAAGTTCGAGTCTTGTACGAGATAATAGAACGCGAGTCTACTGGATTTACTGGGCGTACACGAACTAAGAACACGTTGTACGACTATAATTTTGCAGTTGATTCGAAATATCGGCATATTTATACGCTTATCCTGAGCACCCCGTTAACCATAGAGCGTAGTCATACATCGATTCTGTAAAAATCGATTCTAACAAGATAATAATCGATACTGCATTCGGTGGATAATGTTGCGACTACTTATATGTAACACCTCAAGCATCAATAGATAATGATGATGTTATCGATGTTGCACTTGTGAGCCATACTGCTAACAAATCGGTCAACACCTGCAGGATTGTAGACAAAATATACACTTCCTCAGAGGCAAAATCTAAAATTGACCGCACGCCGATCGAACAGTAATAATTGAATCGTAAATAAGATATAACACAGAAGAGTCACTTAATGATGATCTCAATAAACTGTCGCAAGAGTATGACGTTTACTAAGTCCGTCTGATCTTCTGAAATAATCCATAGATTTGTAATCTTTATACAAAATACATTCTATATGAAAACAATGAAGATCTTTAAGTGTTGGCAGGATGTGAAATGTTCACCACTCACCCCTTTTCTCGTATAGCGTGCAGCTGTTTCGGCGACAGCGGATGCGGCTCCATGCCGGCGTCGAGGGCGGCCGCGTCCAGTTCATCGCAAGGCGGCGGCACTATGATGTCCGAGGGTCGGTTGCCTGGCCCCGTGAAGCGGGACTGCGGGAGGACTGTCGCGAGATATTCCCACTTTAATCTATTTTATTTACATTCATATGACATTAAAAAAAATAATTATACAATAAATACCTTTGTACACCAACACACAAAATAATGGACTTCAATTAGACTGTAGACATATTTGTCTATGGTTTTAATTGTTAATCTATGTTGAGAGATTTATGATAATTGTGGAACGTTGGGTGAGAGTACGTAATATGGGTATGCAGTGTGAAATAAATGGAGGATCAACTATATAAAAACAAAAGATTTTTAAGGTAGACAACACAAATTGTCTATGGTATAATACTAAACACCAGATTCTGCATTTTTATGTTGCCAGTTTCATTTCAGTGTTAATTACTTGGACACACAAGATTATGGGTTGTTTAATATACAAATTATAAAGTAAGTACACTGAAATGCTTATTTACTGTCACAAATGAAAGTATTTAGTATAGAAAAACTTAAAAAAAAAAAAAATTGAATATAAAGGTTACTTTAAGTTATAGTACATGTTAGAAATCATTCTTATCAAAGGCTAGTTATGTATAAGTGTGTTCAGAAGTGAAATTGGTCTTTGTCTATGTTATAATTTTATCTCACTATTGTTTCTTTTTTTATGGACTTGCATGCAATTCTTATTGACATTGTTATTATTATTGCATTGAACAAAAGATTAAAATTGAAATTAATAAATAATGTAGAAAAAAGTAAGCATTTCACATCCAATCATACTGTAGATAAGCCATGGACAAAAATGTGACGATAGACATTTTAATACAACTTATGCATATTAATCTTTCAATAAATATTTTTATGTAAAAGGTAGAAAATGAAAGTGCTTCTCTGATTAAAATAAGTACCTAGACTGAGCACTTTTCTGTAATTTACTGTTCTGATACCTCCTTGTAAATTTTAAAGAAGTCTCATATATATATATTACTATAGAAAAAACCTATTATAGCCTTATTACTAGTAATACTTACAGGTTCTTTAGTTTTATCAAATATAGCTATAGTCTATTTTGCACACCTAATAAGACTGACATTCTCAGTTTACCAGAAAATCCAGATCAGATAAAAAAAAACCAAAACAACTTTAAACATAGTTAGATATTGGCAAAAAAAATCGTAAATTTAATAAGGCACAGACGACAAGTCTATGGAGCTATTAATATGTATATATTTTTTAAAATCAGATAAGTTATGGAAGCATAGTGATTGCAACTAAGAGTACAAAGCAACAGCACTGGGGGGGTCTTTTGACAAAGGCTGAAGAGGAAGTTTTCTTGTTTAAATATTCGATTTACTCACCGATGGGGAAAGTTTTCCAGTGATACAGAAAGTCCTCAGCCACCTGCTTGATGTTGTTCACGAGTTGTTCCACCTCAGGCGGCGCGCCCACTAGCTGCACGTCGAAGCGCAGCGGCTCGCGCTCCGGTGCCGGCGCCTCCAGCAGCAGTGAGTTTGGCCGCGAAGCCCGCTCTTCGGCCATCGCAATCAAACCTCTACTAATGGCATAATCACACAAATAACTGCACACCGACCACTTATTGTTCCACTATTGAAACATTCGCGCATTTCAATTAAACGATCTAAATCTACAGGCACTTTGACATAACACCTAACGTGCGGTGCGATAACGAACTATATTTACAAGGTTGGTACCTAAACTTAAAATAGTTCAACAAAAAGCAAAAAGACGGGAAAAAACGAATAAACGAACGATCTCCCAAAGGTCTTAACAAACTGACAGTCTGACACTGACAGTCTTTGTATTGTATCGCTTGACAGACTGTCAAATGCTGTGCCGCCATCTTGACGAAATAAAGCTTGATAGATCACTTTGTTTTCAAAGAAGCACTGAATCAAAACGTTTTATCCGTGAATTATTTATACATTTTTAAATTTTTATTCGAAACGTAAATAAAAATACTAATAAAAAAGGGTTAACAGGTGCATACAAATATTATATATAACACCATAGATTAGATAGAAACAATAATAATATTTAACTTTGTACTTATTTTCTGCATCTGTGCCATAATAAGGTTCTTGTTTCGATGTTTCATGTCAATGTGGTGATTTCCTTATTGTTTATAAAATACGATTTTTATTTATGAAATTCAATTACAATTGTAGATAGTGCAATACATTCCAGCGTTTTTATACATCTACCTGCTCTTTCTTATACAATAAGTGGTAAAATACCTAACGTTCGCGATCGTAAAGGAACTTGAAGGTGATCGAATTAGGTATGTCCTACATTGACTATCAATTTAAGAGTATTATTGTCATTTCACGTTTACGTCGCGAGTTCATTGCGTATCGATTGTTAATCGCGGAAACAGTTTAAAGTCTTATGTAGCTCGGTAAGTTTTGCGTTTCATCGTCATATTTATATGGTTTCTTTTGTTATCGTCACTTGTTCGGTTTTCAGAGCGATGGAAGCTATGGACATTCAAGCTGTGGAGTCGAAGCTGAGCGACGTTACCGTGACGGCGATCCCGATGAGCGGCAAAGCGATTCACAAGGAATTGGGGCATTCTGGTAGCAGTCACGCCACCATATCAACAGTTCCCGCTTCGTCCCCGTCTTCCAAGGACAAGGATAACGGTGTGTCCAAGTACGCCCAGCTGTTGGCTGTCATCGAGGAGATGGGTAAGGAAGTGAGACCTAGCTACTCGGGCAGCCGCAGCTCCGCCGAGCGGCTCAAGCGCGGCATAGTGCACGCCCGCATACTAGTGAGGGAGTGTCTCTTGGAGACGGAACGCTCGGCTCGTCAGTAACTCCGCGCGATGAAGTGTCCCAGTCAATTTCTAGTGTACCTCAATCTATGACACTTTAAATGGAGTTTTTACATTATAATTTCTTCAAGAGATGCATTAAACATGTTATCACTCCGACCAGCAATCATGCCCAGTTCAAAACAATTGCCACAATAAGAATTTATTGCCTATTCAAAGTCAGACTAACACACTTTTCATCTGGTGTTGTTATATATTTTAGGAAATACACCACAATGTAATGTTATACATAAAACCATAGATATGAAACTGAATTATATTCTATATTTACCATATATATATATACCACATATATATACATATATACAAAGATAAGTTTGACTTCTACGAAATGTAGCTGGTACTTTACAAGCCGTTTGATTAAGGGAAAAAGTCTTTATATAATGAAGATAACGATAATCTCATTTCAAAGTGAATTTGCGATGTAATATCATCAGTTTTTATTTTGTACATCTGCGAGTACACCAGGTTAATGAGCGGAGATAAATGCTACAGATTATATAGCATGTATTTATTTATATGTGGATGTCATTTGCTTATAATATAATCTGTTATGATATAAAACAAAAACCCATGTAGCGGAACACATGGATGATTACAGAAGAATCTCCCCGTAGAACACCCATGAGCTCATTTACCTGGCTGTGTTCAAGTGTGTACAAGGTTTAAGACGAGGTTTAGTTATAGACTACTGTCATACTGACTAGTACTGTACTGTGAACACAGTTAATTGATTATCATTATTTGGAACATCAAATTGCAGATTGTACACATTTCTCTGAAACAGTTTCATTTAATTGTGCGCATCGCAAACTTGGAAGTTGCTCAGTAATGATATTTGCAATTCTACACTTTATATTTTTAATTGTGCTATAAAAAAAATTGACATTATTTAACAAGAGTTAATATTATTAGAGTTAAAACGAAATATATAATTCAGGGTACTTAGACATTAAATATAAGATGTCTAGATTGAGAAATTGGAGCACTTTTATTGTTTTATTGCATTGGAAAGGCATAGGTTTACATATTTTGGAACAAATTTTTTAAAAAGAACAATTTATCTATAATGAATTTCCCAAAGAACATTCTCTGCTTTAAAATGTATACTGTTTCTCTTAATATAATATGTAGATAATTTAAATTTTATCACTAGGTAATTGGCAATTGTGTATCATGTAAACCCTTATTCGTAAACACTCGCTTGTGTCCGTTGAATGTTGTGTCTCTTTCTGTCATATATATTTCAAATGCGTTATGAATGAGAGACAGAGCAGACAGCAGTGCGGAACTGCTGTTGAGTGTTTATGAATACGGACAATAGTTGTTACCTCTATATCGACATACAATGAGTAAAGTTAGGTTTATAATTTGTATATTTGCATAACAAGCATTCGGTAACTGTAATCCAATAGTTACCATAACATAATTGTTTCTCACTCTTAAATGTGTCATTATCTCAGCGATGTGTCATATACCATGAACGTGTTTAGGTATTTACCTTGTTCTAAAGATGGCATGGAGTGTAATCCAGCCATCTCAATGGACGCCATTGTATTTCTCGATACGGCGGACTAGAGTAAACTCTTGTACCTATCAAGACCTTGAGGTTTTGTGGGCTTGCTTTGAAGGCTGAATAGCGTACTGACCTTTCGTGTTACTAACTCGAGTTTAATTTATTATAATAACAAACAAAACGTCAAATGTTCACTCTATATTTCTGTCCTTTATTCCCCAAAATGTCAAATCAATTTTTACATTAACGATATTGTGTCATTACGATAGTCGGTTGTCATTAATGTTTTGCATGTGATGAATTTCATCGAACCTTAATAAACGCGAGCAAGGTTGCAGAGCCTCAAAGTGAAATATTACATCGTTACAATCGAACATAGATTACTAATTTCTTTTGCAATATATGTGCGTTCATGTTCCGATGGCATTTCAGCCGCTAACGTCGAGTCTGTTAAGTTTTTTAGATGCATTGGATGTATATTACTAAGATCTCTTTTTAGTGCTCAATTGAAATGTAATGGGATTCTCAAAAAGAGACACCTTAAGATTGCATACCTGATATTTATTTGTTTAAAAAAAGTTATCCACTAACACAGCCTCAACCGTAGATGCATTTTTGGATGCGCTTACCCTGATGGATGCCTTTTGATTGTGCGAATTGGAACTCAATGAAACGAAAGACTTGTGCACTTCTGACAAACTACATGTGAATCAGGTTTTAAGTTATTATATACGGAAAATGGAAAAAGCAGAGAAATATATCATAATAACATACATAAATGCCCACACGCAAATTGGTATATAGGATACCATCCCCTTTATGATATTACTCTTAACATTTAAAACCCCCACCCTCACATAGGCTTCTTCTTAGATATTTTCAATGTTAAGACGTTACATTAAATAAATAAATAATTAAAATTTAAAAATAAATAAATAAAAAATTATTACGTGTATACCATTTACAATAATAATTATAATGATATAAAAATAAGTAAGACATTGTAAAAATCATTTAAACTTAATGGAATTATCCGGAACAATTTTCCAATCATATACTATAATAGTAGTTTATAAATAAACAGATATGTCCTGATACAACTTGGGCTGTGATCGAAACATTTATTGTGAACATCTACCTCAGATATGCAAACAAAATATTAATTTATATATATATATATATATAAACGGTAATAATGTGTGTTGTTGTATGTAGATCGGCGGCATGCGCATGCGCTAGTGAACTGTGACGTCAGAGTTTATGAATGCGTGCACGGCGCGGTGGCGACGGTCCGTGCGCAGTGAAATCGATATGATTTTATAATTATTGTGCAGTGATATTATTGTTATGTGGCTGTACGAAGGATTCATAGTCAGATGCTGATGATTGTGTGGATGTTGGGCGGGCTTTCGGCACACTGTCGCACGTGAGATACGTTTTTATAGTCGTGTGAAACAGAAGTATCTAACTATCTCTCTTTGACGAGTTGGAAATGAAGTCTCCTCGGTCATAAGTTGGGCAGTTATTTTAGCTTAGTAATTTTTTCCATTTGTATCTTATCATGAAAAACAATTGAATTGAGCAAAGCTCAGAATAGTTCTGTAAACTAAAATGTAAGGCATCGGTGTGCATGAAGTCTAAGGATTTTTAATAGTATCCCGCAATGTGACAGTGTGCCCTCGGCCTTGTGAAGCCAGCCGTGTGTGACCTCAGCGTAGGATATTATAGTTAATAAGTCAAATGTGCTCATTAATTTTTTTTTCGTAAATTTAATTTTGTTTAGCGTTAAGTTGTATATAATTTAGCTCTTAATCAACTAAACCACCTTGTAATTCCATTTGATGCAATAGTTCCATTTTTGTGTATGATAAACGAATCAAAATAGACGGGCGTTTTATTAACCGTGGCGTTCTTATAAACGCAATTTCAAATGACAGCAAAATATAAGACGCTTAAACTGTTTTATAACGAATATCATTATTCTTTCATCGTTTCATAGTACAAGTTTGTAATGGTTTATAATCATTGTGTTTTAAATAGAATTAAATACATCGTTTTTAGTCAAATAGACGTGTGAATCGTTGAAGATATATATATTTTATCTGCTCAATTGTACCCTGACGGTTTAAAAAACGTCCGTTTATCCGTGTCAATGTTTATGGCGAGAGTTTTAAGCGATACGATAATAAAAATGTCGGTTCAAGTGCCGTTGAAGTATACTTGTTAGCGTGTAATTAGTGTTATCGTGGAGCTACGAAATAGATATTTTGTAAAATAAGTTACCATTAACGTATAGTACTTACAAATGAACGCGAATGTCCCGATGTCCATTTCAATTGTAAACTTTTATAATTACAACGCATTGTCCTATACGAGTGAATGATGTGTTATGTCTAAAACGATAGTTCGTATAAGGACGATAGATATTTATATAGCATATGGTGTTTACTATTCGATGTTGTAGGTCGGGCGGCACTATTTTTGCGTCTCGTCGCCGCTAGCCGTGAGTCGTTAGTGTTTTTAGGGTTGCCAGACGGTGTCTATATTTAATATAGTTTCTTTTTAAACTACTACTTTTCTAAATATATTTTTCAACTTAACCAAAAATGTCTTTTTAACAGTCAGTCTTCCTTGCTGTGAAAACCCAATAAACCATTATTTTATTTATTCTAATAAATAGATAGTTGATAATAAAAAATGTTAGCACCTATTGTTTTCCGGTTTGTTAGTTGAATTAATTTAAACACGTGTCGACATGGCAACCCCGTACCCCGTGACCCGTTACCTTGTTAAGTATAAGCAGAGTTTTACGATTGACCGAGCTCCGCGGATCCCAAACTAATTGTAAGTGACGAACCATAAGACAGTACAAATTTTAGAGATTTAGTAATATGTACGTACGTTGAACATTTGAAGCGAGATATAGGTGTCATGTTGAATTTGTAACTTCGATGTAAGCGTTAGTATACCGTATTTATTCACGTATGGACTTATTTTTTATTATAAATAAATATGGGTTTAAAATAGCAATTGTAGTTTTATTTTATTGTCAGTTTTGTTGAATTTCTTACCAGGTTACAGGCGGGCAGCATCTTATAGTTTAGTGTGAAAGGTTATTGGTCATATTATAATGGAAAATTAAAGATATTCAATTGTAAATATTTTAATTAGTATTTCATGATTTCCATATCTGTTGTTATTTTGACAAATCCTACCTTAGACATGTTGAAAATATATTTAATTTGACTTTACTGGGATCGTTTACCCTTCTACTTCTAGTAAGTAACAATATGTTACTTATGGTTAATAAATTAAATTAAATTTAAGAAAATTAATATTAACTTCTCGCTTTTTTGTTGGTATACGTAAACTATATGTAATAACGTGGCTTCCTGCTTTATTCGTGTAGTGTCTAGCTGTTATTTATTAAACAAATATATTTTTTATAGAGTCGCTAAACACGTCAAAACATTATTATTATTACTGCTAAGGTGCGTCGTACGATTTGAATAACATCAGTAACTGTATGCGAACATTTTAGCTTAACTCAAAATGGCTGCCAGTTGGACGTGCAGATGGCGGTGGGATACGGGCTTCAGCGCTGACTCCGTGGAGTGGTGTCCCGTGGAGGGCTACCGGGATGTGCTCGCGTGCGGCACGTACCAGCTCGCCAAGGACGAAGGTGAGGCTGCCGAAACGGAACTATATCTCTGTTACTTTTACATTTGAGTGTATTGTTTCGTGAATCTGGTACACTTTTCCATGCACGTATCGTTCATAGTAGATACAATGTGATACATTTTTTATCAGGTCAGATGTTTATCCTGGTACCACGGTTTTCGTATATTTTTTAAACCGGCCACCACGACGGTATCTTGGGGTGTGATAACGTAAAAATACCTAATCTTTCAAGGAAAATATTTGTTGAAAATCCAAAAACACTGCACACACATATTGATTTCTTAGTAGCGCATCTGTTTATATATGCTGAGGAGTTTTTTAACCAATATTATCGACGTCTAATGCTCAAACTATTTTCATTAACAGTCAATAACATTTTTCAGAACGTGTCGGCGCCGAACAGAGGAGACTGGGAAGAATTTATCTATTTAGAATCGGCAAAGCGTATACTAATATAGAGCCTTTGCAGACAATTGAGACTGCAGGAGTTCTAGACCAGAAATGGTGTTACCACACTATACGGAACCATCCGATCCTTGCGACCGTCACATCCGATGGTCGAGTACAGCTTTACAGATTGGTGGGAGACGAAAAGTTGCATTTGATTTTGTGGATCGATAGTTCCGTTGGAGATAATATTTTAGCTCTCTCCGTCGACTGGTCTACGAATAGAGAATATTCAGACGAGCCTCGTCTGGTGGTCGGTGACTCGTCGGGCTGCGTCACAGCATGGAGGATAGCTGGCGACGGGGTGCACAAGATGAACACGTGGCGAGCTCACGGATTCGAGGCGTGGATAGCCGCTTTTAATTATTTCAATTCCGATATATTTTATTCGGGTACGAATTGAAGACATAATGTACACTGTTTTTTTTACGATTGAAGTGTTATTTCCACTGTAAATAGCCCCGTGTTGAAATGAAAGTATAGTAACATACATTATAATTATTACCGGACCGTCGCATTAAATCTAATTATTTACGACATCACATTAGAAACCTCAAAAATAATAGTATTTCTTTACTATATAATGGATGTTACTATACATATTAACCTTCTTCAATCGCTCTATCTATTAAAAAAAACCGCATCAAAATGCGTTGCGTAGTTTTAAAGATTTAAGCATACATAGGGACAGACAGCGGAAAGCGACTTTCTTTTATCTATACTAATAATATAAAGCTGAAGAGTTTGTTCGATTGTTTGAATGCGCTTATCTCAGGAAATATTGGTCCGATTTGAAAAATTCTTTCAGTGTTGGATAGCTCAT
>DWUN01004859.1:0-10355 GCA_018249975.1 Passova gellias | reverse complement strand
TAACACAGACATTCAATTGCCTAATTTGGAATCGGATCGGATAGCCGTGTGTGGAAGTGTTGTGTGTATATAGGGTTATGAAAGACGCAAAAATACTTGGGTTCAAGGTCCACTAGCGGTTATTATCTTCTTCAGGATATAGATGATCTTAATCGTGTACATAACGACTCCATTAGCTACGGTACGAAAAGTAAATGTAACTCAAATGCACATTGTATTGATCATATACATATATTTTATGTAAATCGTGCGTTTTTCAAAGGTAAGTTTTATAGTAGGGATTCATAAAGCGATGACAACATTTGTAAAGTTGTTAATAAAATGGTATATGATTGAATTAAAAATTAGCCGGAGCGGCGACGCGTGTGTAACAGTAAGTGCAAAACGATCGCTCCAATCAACATTGTTTGCTCGGGCGGCGCAAAAACGAGCAAAACAGTCGAAGCGCATGTCAGTTTTAGCATTCGACCCTTTTTATACACTTTTATAGTTATATTGCCCCAGGAACACGGTTGCGTGTATCGGTTATTAATTGTAACGTCGCCTTTCATTGGACAGATTACAATACAAAATGTTTTGTTCATTGTATAGAATAAAATATATACAAACATTACATGAACGTCATGTATTTTTTTGTTATCATTCACCGAGATAGTCGATGGGCTGGAGGGTGACATAAGCTACTTTTTTCACTAGAAAATATCTCATTTCGAAGCGAAAACACGTTTTAATCAAATAAGCGCTTTAAATGACGCTGCCGTGCCGTCGCAACAACGCAGATCAAGTCCGCGGGTAACAGCTAGGATATAAATAAAGCAATTGAGCGTATGCTAAGTTACGTAATAACACAGGTAATTGAGACTTAGCCAGAACGAGTGCTTGTTGCCATGTTCGTGGGTTGGATGCATCCGCATGGCGTTGGCCCCCCGCCAGCACGGCCGGCCTGATAGCTGCCTCGCTTTACCGACGCCACGCGATCTAGGCGCGTTCGTTAGGCGGATCGATCAACTCTATCAACACTTGGGACTGAATGAAGTTCTCCGATTCGGCTCACGAAACAAATGGAGGAGTATTAGATTACATTCATTTTAGAAATGATCATGTAACTTTAGTTGTTTATGTTGCAGACTACTTCCCGAATGTACTATATAAGTTTTGATAATGCAATATCTATAGACTGACCATTTAACGTTGATTTTGTTATTTAAAGTAAATTCGTCTCAATTGAAATCTGGAATGGAATGTTAAGTTTAATATTGAAAATTTGTACGCCGTAAATTGTAAAATGTCTACGCCAGTAATATATGTATCGGGATCGGTATTAAAGCGAAGCTTGCGCCTCGATGTGTAGATTTCACAGAAGTGTATAGTAAGTATTAAGTTAATCTGACTTATATATCTTAGGCATAGACTATAATATAATGAAAATAAAGTTTCAGCTACTTTTGCGTGCCACAGCTTACGTTCCGTCGTCACAATAATAACCATATACAAAGTAAAGAATGCCGAGGTAATATAAAAACAATGCACAGTTAACTCAATAATATTAAATGGAGTGTGCAGTGTCAGGTCGTAACTGAGCAGCACACGACACGCTGCGTAGACACGGTACGTATTTTTCAACCCACTGGCACAGAAACGAAGAAGAAAATGACTTAAATAAAAAATAGTCTGCTAGAGAAAAAAGGGCGGGCGTCATATCGCGTAGAAAAAGCGTTTATGTCGGAGCTACGCTACGTCGTAGACTACGCTACGCGGGTTGAACGACCGGAGTAATGGGGCGGTCGATAGCGCCCCCCGCCTCGCCTTAGATGGGTGGCACCGATGTGTTCTTGAAAAATATCCCGCAATGGATGCGCTGCGAACCACGAGTGCGGATCGTGTCGTGTCTGGCGGTCGTTACGACTGATCGGATACTTGATTCTATTAATCACAGCAATAAATACTTAACAACCTCTTGGATATTTGTATTTTCAATTACAGTTCTATAAATTAATTAATTGTTCGGAAGTACTTAAGGTGTATTAAAAAAAGTGGAAAAATATTGCAAAGAAGAATAATTCTTGGAAATTACAAGGAATACTCGTATTTGTATTTTTACGTGTAGCGTTGGATGCATCGCATAATTATGAGGATAGAATTAAAAGTAAACTTTAAAACAACATCTAAAATTTATTACTACAATAGAAGGTACTCACAGTATAAGTGTCATTATATTATCCGCTAGAAATAAGATGAAATGACTCCTTCTCCAGTATGTACGCTTACTGTTTAAGCCTTTTCTTTGCAAAATCTGTAGTAGCCTTTAGTGACGGAAATAAATGTAGCCGGGTTGTTTCCACCGTGGAAGCCTTATAAATGGCCTACCTGCTGAGTTTAAAAAAGTTTGATTATATAATGGTTTCAAACTTTAAATCGCGTCGAAGGAGTGATTATATTTTTGGAATCATAAAACAGAAAATAATTCGCAGGATTGATTCACAGAGCAGACCTTTTGTACTTCAACAAACGTTGTAGCAACGTATAGTCTTAGAAAAATGACTAGAATTTTTGTTTTAGTAGTATTGAGAATCTGAATAATTGTAATTTTACAGCTGTAGATCTATCCATCGATTTATCTATTAACTTTTGGAAGTCCTAGGCTAGATATAAGTCTCCTTTAGGTCAGATCTTCCTCGTGCCACCTAGTATAGTAGGAACTTTTGTCAAATACTAAAATCATTGTACATCATTCGGATTTCAATAATAAAATACTATATCACTACTGCCCTTAAGGGAAAATTAGGTTAACTGTATTATAGTTTAAGGGTTCAAATTTAGTGACGTACCGACAAAGCGGATTTTTGGCCCTTCTAAAGGCTTATTAGTCATGCGGAAGGAGAAGCAGAATGTTTTAGATAACATTATATTTATATCAAATTCTTAATTTACTGTATACAATACTACAACTTTTGTCATATTATTATACATAATGTCTTACAAGTTAAATGTTACGTAAAATAAGATTAAGCGCGTGAAGTGATTATAGCAAGACGTATCCAGGTGACCGTATGAGGGTCGTAAATTAAGATGATTTGCGAGCTACGGACGGACGTGGGTTTCACCACTTCCATCCCTCCTGGCAATGGGCCATACGCGGGGCAGAAACGCCGTAGTAAGCATTACATTACCCCCGCCTTGTCCACGTGAAACGAAGCCTTATAAAACGGAACCTGAAAAACAAAGCGCTCGCAAATGTACGTTATAGCTGTATCTTGTCGGTTCACGAAACGCGGAGCTATTTCATTTGAAATAAAGGAATTTCTCACCTGCGATATTCAGACACAGTACAACATAATATGGATTACTTAAAATCCCAGTTTAAAACGAATATTTTTCATCAAGAAATTATTAGTGTTTACATTTATTTGTTCTAATATTGGCATATTTCGTTTTATGGTAACGTAATAAATGGCAAATGTTGTAACGTGCCCTATACATATACATATGTACCTTGGGTTGGTAAAATGGATATCCGCAATAACGCCTGATAGAGTTCTGAGTTCCTGTCTGTCTGAGTCCAGCGAAATGCCCGGAAATTGTTAGTAGACGTGGAAGCTAATCATATATCGACGTTTATCTGCTGAACTCAAGTCGTATAGGATAATTAAATGATCTTACTCCCGTGCTCTTATTAGAGGGATGGTGCAGGTCATAAAGCAGAGATAGCCGGGACCGACTAATAGTAGATGGCCCCATTACGTCAATTACCCGTTATCGCGGGCGAGTAATAAGTTATTACGGGTACAATTACCATGCGACGTCGGGGAGGTCGCGCCGGCCGCCTCGCGCCCTGCTGTGCTGTCTCCCGGGGCCCGCTCGCGCGATTATGGCCTTTGTTGCCGTAATAGACAATTTGGGAGGGTTATATGATATTAATTGGATTATAAAAAGTCGTTTTTCCACACTATTGTTATATTAGTATGGTAAAAAGCAAGGTTTGAATGCTTTATATGGTATGCTTTCTATAATTTCATTGTATTCCAATCTATTGATGTAAATGTTTTGGGATGTATGAAGTCAATATCAAAGCCAATCCGCGTCAGTTCAATAAAAGTTTCGAAGAAGAAATTGTTTTATATATTTAGAAATGTACATATATTTAGTAGTACGTTTATCAGTTGCCCGGACGTCGCAGCGCAGGCTTTGCCTGATTTGGGTTTAAATTAGGGTGTATGAATCGTCCCAACTAATTGTACTATTATTACCAGCTTCGCATATAACTGTAGTAACGTAATATCTGAAGTAATGTTACTAGCCGTCCTATACCCGCAGTCCTGTTTGACATTTTGTAGACCGAAAAATCCTAGGTGACATTTATCAAAGAACGAATACAATAATCCAATCTCGCGATAATGCAACTGTGAAACTTTGGGTACTACCGACGGAAGTTCTCACGTTGTTACAAAGTAATTACGTAATTTGGATCTCCTCCGCGGATACGTCGGGAGGAGGAAAAGTTTTTGGGTAATTGACGATAACGGATGGAATTTTAAACGTAACGTGCCAGCAAATGTGCAGGAGTCTTTAGAGAAGTTAGAAGCCTCTCCATGTTTTATTTATTATTGAACTCGGAGTAACGTAACATCTATTTTTTTATCGGTCTCATGCGATGAATGATATCATTATAATTAGGAAATTATCGAATTATGTGTTTTTTTTTTTTTAAGAAATAGTAATAGCCTAGTACGTTTGATTTCAGCGGCCCACGCCAGGGGCCTGAGGTTTTAAGTTCATGTATATCAAATGACTTAAAAGTTATTTGCGTTTCGAGACAATATCACAAGTTACGTCGATAAAGGAACACATTGTGAAGAAGCTTCTCAACCATTTCCTTTAAGGAGTGTAAAATATATCAATTCGCAATCGGTAAGCGTGATAGACAATGGCTAGTTAATCTTAAAGACCAAATAACGTAGGAGACTCCAAATATCATTCAACAAAGGCTCAAGTCAACTTGAAGTACTAATAGCTGGTACAAATTTAGTTGGAAGTTTGTTTGAAGCCTCTAGGGCCGATTTACGTGCCTATTAATATATGTCGGTAATTGATGTAGGCATCTAGCCCTATCGTTGAGTTACCTAGATCTAGACAGTTTGTAGTTTCACTGTCGGACACGAATCTCCAAACTTTCATTTAAAAATAGTAATATCATATTATTTGTCGAAAGATAATCATGATGTAAATACGATTCGATTAATTTGAAATTTAAAAAGAAATTGTCACCAGACTAAGGAGGTTTTCGCTAGTTATTATCTATGCATTTTGTACTAGATTATATTTAGACAATCTTCAATTATGTAAATTCATGTACTAAAATAATTTGCATACTAAAATGCTTCCATAATCTGAACAAACGCAGCTATGCATATGAAACATTAGACTGTAATAGTGGGCGCTCGCTAATAGCGCTGGCGGCGATCTCGACAGTTTTCAGTGGGCTCTGTAAATAATGTCATAAATGAAACGCAAACTAAACGCTTTAAATGCATCGCGCGGACCGCGCGCCGCTCGAAGGGGGCTTAAGATTCCGTTTGTGTAATACAGCCTTAAACGGTAGAGCGGGCCACGAGGCGAAAGCTTTCATATACAGCCTGTGGGATGTTAGTTAACCAATCGCTTTTTCTAGTGCTTTGTATATTTAACAATTGGAAAAGATAAGAAAAAATTGTTTATTGGTAGCGCTTGTTTGGCGAAAGATAATGCTCAAATACAAGTGGTGTAGTAAAAAAAAAGGAAAAATCTATTTAGCGCTTTATTTGGGATCGTGTTAAGCAGTCATTTAATTTGATTATGTGAACAGCTGATTTGAGAGAAAAAACACTCATGCGCGAATACAACGGCAATGATTTTTGTTCCGTTCAACTCAGAACAGTACATGAAAGTAGGATCTTAAAGACAATTATTTATCAATACAACATTTAGATAATTTTTTTTATTTGTACGTATATCTATAACAGAATGAACAAGTTTTTTTTTAAAATAACTTCAGTCGGGAACGAGCGAAGGCAGCGATGCGCCTCCATCTGTGGGAACCAATTTGAAACGTCTATAGTTATAGTTTATTCTATGTTGTTTTTGAGCTGTGGTCGTTTTTTTTGTTGATTATCCGGCTTGCAGTAACCGTCCGTTATTTCTCAGCCGAAGGAGCGTTTATAGATATCGTCGTCGATTTTTCAATTCATTACGCACTAAGCCGAGGAAGGATCTTTTACGGGATAATAAAGATTACGACTTCGGCAGCCTGTTGTCGAGTGTCGCCAGTGAATTTAACTGTTTGCTCTTTTTTTTCAAATGGCAATTCATTTTATACGGCCCTTTTATTACATTTTACAAAATTTTACGACGACCCTCACTGCGGGTCAGTCAATATTGCATTTGGACTCGTAACGGAATAATGCGAGATCTACTAATAATTCTCATTTTCTGTCTTTCGGTCTATGTAATACGTTTTACGAGTTTTACAATTTTCAAAATTATTCATAATCCATGTAACGCGCTTTGGAAGTGTTCTTTAATTTTGCTATGTGCGTTAGTCTTTAAATTATGTTGTTAATATAACCGTACTAATTGTATACGAGACACATACATCCAGTCGTACATCTATGTATATGTCAATGTAATTTCCCAGCGCATTCCAGCAGGAATGTTGTATTATCCGACATTAATAAGGCCGCATTCGCATGCTCAGAAGCGTGCACATAACTCACGGTTAAATCAAATAACGCCGTTCCTATGGCCCCAAACTTCAATTTCTAGGCGGCCTGTAAATCGTCGCTGCGAGCGGGACGGCGCTATTTCCGTCTCGCTTCTCATTTCCCGCGCCGCGATTAGATTGTTTCTTATTGCGAGGCGTTTGTTTTAAATCGGGAAGTTGGATCACAATTTCATCTCGATTGGTTACCGCAAATTATTAATAGGTACAAGTATTTATTTAGAAATAATATTCGTAAGTTCATCGACTATCTGATAGCTAATAGAGAAGATGGGATCGGTGTGCAGAGTGCGAGTTCAACAAATATATTCACGGTGAGAAGCGACCGTGAGTGGCCATGGTATTCACTTACGAAATGTCAAATTTTGTATTTCGTACTCTTTGAGCTTTCGAAACAATCAATCACGTGCGATTACGTTCCCCAGTGACGAGTGCTATTGACATTCGCACTTGCCAAAAATAGTTTCCAATTACTGACACTAGTAGGCGCTGTTTCAACTCCATACAAATTGTAGTTTACGCTCTTGGAGACGATTAGCGAAGAAAACTCGCACTAGGCACACAGCTCGCGGTGAGTGAATTGTTTTAACGCATTATTTTTATTATTATATAATAAAACCTCTCTTATTGAATTAAAAAAAATACATTTTATTCAAAATTACATAAAAAATTACACAAGATATTGTATATTTGTTGGCACGGACGTCCTCAAGTACCGTACGAACATTACAAACATTACGAATATCGATATTTAAAAACGTCACTTATTCCTATTTGAACAAAGTAAGACGCGTGATTACTTTAATGGCCGGAACAAGTGGAAATCCTTAATCTCTGCCTACACCTATGCAAAATGGGCGTGACTGTATTTATGTAAAAGACCTATAATATTGCACGGCGATTGGTGCCGAAACTTTTCCTAGACTGATATTTTTCTATCAGAATCTATTATTCCCAGACTTATGTTCACGCGGGGACTGGAAATGGGTTGTTATAAAAACCGAACCCACAAAAGCCTGTGTAAGTTGGTCCGGAAAATTTTAATAATGGCTCGCGTCGCCCTACTTATATTTTCACATATGCTTATGGTACGTAAGGCTGATTGGAATTGCCGAAATTTTCCATACCGTGACATAGCAAAGGCGGCCATTACAACAATCGTTTGAATTGTCATTATGGACATTGAACGAGCTTTTTCTCTGCTTGCTTCGTTGTAAATTAAGTTGTTGTTTTCTCTTTCTGTTCTATGGCATGGGAGACATGCTGGATGTGTATACTGTTTGAGTGTATGGACATTTGTGGATTATTTAGAATGACTATGACGATTAATAAAGTTAGGATTCCATTAAATATTTTTGTCATTAATATACTAGATTGCTTACAAAATTTGATGCCTTGATAGAAATTTCCCATAAAAATGTAGCATAGTTTTTTTACGAATTTAAAGATAATATATTAATATGAGATTGTAGAAATGAAAACAAAAAATGACCAAACTATAATAAAACCCACTCCCGAGAGAACTGACAAATTTTTGAATATAAAATTTAACTTTCTCCCGGATTCAACTCACGTTCTAAAATTATTTTCTTCGAAATCAACTCACTAATTATCTCGCAAATGAAAAGACTACAATTTTATTTCTATGCATTCCCTCAATAAAAATATAATGAAAACAAGCAACAGCGTCGTGCGAACGGAATAATTTTGCATGAGTTGATTCAAGAATTTCCATTTAACTTGGCCGTCGCTATTCAGAGGAATTTTGAATAGTCGTATTACGCTATGGAAATTTGTGCAATAAGCAATGTGGCTTACGCTGACACGTATCCTATGACCTGCGCGTGATAGATGACAGAAAAGGCTTTCACAGTCTAAGCACTACCAACATTACAATAGAATAAAGATGACATTTTAGTCTGACATGGTTTTGACGCGGTACACACTCAGAATCCTGCAAAGAGGAAGAGATTCTGTCAAGATTTTTACCACTCGAAATCGTTTTGTACACAAGTCTAATTATTGTCAAACTCGACGAATGTAATGTATGAAAGAACGGGATCGCCGCCGATGAGAATAACGAACTAATATAATAATCACGAGCCCTGCGGGGAAATGTAATACAAGATGTACTTGAATGGAAAAATGTTAGAAATGGAAACACACGGCGAGAAAAGACTAAAAAACCCCTCGTATTTAATCATTTTGAAGGTTATCAAGCACTTCTCTCTAACAAAATGGAATCAAAGAGGCGGAGCGTATTACGTTACACGCGAGAGTGGCGTCGGATTTTCACGGAGCGCGTCAAAAATAAGGCTTCGCGAGACGGAATGCGAGCGCGCGCCGAGCGTATTGCAGATGTAAACGTGTCGAGCGAAATAAATACATTACAAACCGCAGTTTCCTAGAAAGGAATCTCTCCCTTTTATCGTTTTTTTATCGATACGATAAGCCTCGATATCTTTGTGGAGCGAAACGTGAGACGATTTCGAGCGGCGTACATTAGTAAATGGTATTTGACGGAGCCATTTGATATTTTTTGCTCACAAGCTTTAGGTGCCGCCAATAAACGTAATGTCGGTGTCTCGTTTACTACTGTCATTTGAATAATGTATTGTTACAACAATCGCAGTTATGCCAAACGGAATTCGCCTCGGTTTGTGTAATTGTTCGAAATTATGTTCTTAATGCTCATAACGGAGGGAATTTTCCGGATTCTTCGCACGGCCATTATCACGGATCCCGTCTTGAATATAAATTGCGGCGAGGTCACTGGAGCATCATTTAAATATTTGCATTCGCCTCACTGCATTATGGAGTTTAATAATGCTGCCTTTTGCTTAGTGGCATGTTAATGTTCTCAAAGTTTTCAACGTCTTTAGTTCGTGGATACTTCGATGTTTCCATGACTATCCGTGTGGACGTTGATAACTAGTTGTATCGCACCAGATCCGATCCCGATACCCGCGACGAGCTCTCTCGGTACTTCTAAGCCTCTAGTTTCTCCTGACACCATTGTGTCCAGGCTACGGGGAGTCGGTGCTGATGATGTGCAGACCAGAAGCAGTGCGATGGCCAAGAACGCCAATGAGCTGAAGCCGCTCCTGAAAACCAATGACCGTAATATGAGAAGACGTATATTTCTTACACAATTATCGTTTTTCAACGAGTTCATTATAAATATGTAAGCGTAGTTTTTTATCGTTACTTTATTGATGTATTTTGGTAAAACAACAAAATGTATATTATAAAAATCACTGAATGCTCTTACTATTATATTACTGATTAAATTATTGTTTAACTGTACATTTAAATCTTACGATACCATGCTCGTTACAGGTAGAATGAAACAAACCTTACTTCACCGAAACCATCTCTACAGAGGCGCAGCTAAGGTGTTTTCAAACTAGCATTCCATTGTCCAGCAACATCTTTCAGAAGAATGCTCACCAATTAATGTTCTCATTAACATCTATTACTAACGGAACCAATTCACACGACAATCCCATTTCTACCTATTAAAGTTTTTTTTTTTTTTTTTTACCTTATGAGAGTAGTGAACGAGCAAGCAGCAGTCACGGGTGGCCACTGCCGCCCATGG
>DWUN01004858.1:0-10356 GCA_018249975.1 Passova gellias | reverse complement strand
TTAAACCTCACTGCTCTGAGCGACCTAGCGAGTCTGAAATAAATCGAATATAAAATTGTTTTTATTTCTAAAATATTCAGACAATACATCAATATGTGTCGATGTCGAAGCTTCACGCATAACGCGATGACGCGGCAGAAAAATGAAGTGTCACGTGTTAGATAAATCTTCGGACGCGTGAAGATGCACTTCCAAATTGTTTCGATTTATCAACCCTTCTTAGTGAACCGTAACTGTGACCAGTGTAATGTTAAGTAGAAAAGTGTTTTGTACGCTATAATAAAATATTAATATTCATTAATCGTTTCTCAGTGTTAACTTTCTAAGAATGGAGAACTTTTACGTAATATTTGTAAGGACTAAATAATATAAAATATTCTTAATGTCACAAGGCGTGCCAACTAAACCTGCTGCAACAAAGCATTGCAAGTATTGAAATTACACTTCGTATACAGGATTACAATCGGCAAGCGTAACCTTCCAGTGAAAGTACTTAAAAAGAACCTTAAACATTTAAAAGCGTTAATTTGAACTGAATTATTTTCTCAACACTTTCCGTCGCAACAGTCCATACTGGTGGCACGGGCAGTGGCGGGTGACAAAAAATATTATAAATGATAATATGGAAACTGAAAACTCCTGATCTCATCAATAATGGTGCATCGCATTTTCGCAATATTCTTACCCCTATGTTTATGCACGAGGTATATCTGACATTAGATTAACTATGTAATGTTTTCTTTAGAGAAATGTAACCGAGCGTTAAGGATAAATACTTTTTAAGGTCGATAATAGTATGTTTGCAACCTTAGCGTAATGCATTGACTATGCTTTCTATAGAATAAAAATCTTATGCGATCGAACCGAGTATAGACTCGTAGGAGACATTTACAAATAGGAATATTTTATGTTACTTATATTTAACAGTAACATAACAGTAAACATGAAATAAAGTTCAGTTCTTCTTGAGTAATTTCTAACTACGAGTGTGAACAATTTGAACACATCTGAAAGGCATTATACTAATAGAGTTTTACCAAATTTTATAGTTTTTACCGTTTTCTGGGTCCTTGTTTATGATTATAATATAATATTCTACACCATTTGAAGATAGGTTTATAACTTAATTAAATAAGCTTATCACTTTTTAAAACAGTAAAGCGATAAACCTGAAGAGGTAGTAGTATTTGTAGCACATATTTAATAGATTTATTTATGATTGTGGGGAAAATAGAGACCGCTATCGAACATGAACGCTATTCTTACGATATACTGAATATCAAAACTGCGTATCCACTCATCTTGTCCGAATCCAATACAGACACCAGCTGAACCAGTGTTGCTTCATTAGAAGCTGAGTGTATAGCAAATATTGAGGGTTTGACCAGCTCGGCCAAATGGAGTGGTCGAGAGCAAACACTCATTAGGCAGATTAATTGTGTCAGTTAATGGCGCACTTGAATAGGTTCTGCGCAAACAGAAATGCTCTTACGATTGTTTGAAGATATGCCTGCCTCCGTAGTGTTTGTGAGACATTTGGTCTTATCAATGTATAGGCAAAGCTTTTCATCCGACATTCCATAACATCTATGAATTGTTTTATAATTATCCGAGTATATAATAAACGCAGCTTTACAGCAATCTTTCGCGTGATTCGAACCCAAAATCGATCTTGTCGATATGGAGTTATCAGAGCGAATACAAATTTGTGTGTCACATACTGTAAACTAATATCCGCTTGTGTGGTTATTGTCAGTTCCCATTAAATTATAAAGTTCACAAATTACACGAGTTCAAAGGGCTTGATTAGTTTGAGTGTTGTATTGAGTTTCAATAGTCAATAATCAAAATTGGACCCAATTTCCTTTGCATTATATGTTGCAATTGTAGTACGAGTATTAAATTTGCGTTGGCTACAAAACCTTTTGTTTTTTATTTTTCTAATACTGTAAATCATTGTCTCCGAAATAGTTAGATATAAATTAGTGGCTATCTGGATACCTTTATAATTATCAAGATATCAATGGCAAAAAATTGCCCCAACTGTCAATGTCCCTGTGGAATTGTCATGTGTATCATAACTATGTAAGCACTAGAACCTTCTAGAATAATCTGGATAACAAAAAACATTGTAAAAAATATCATCCTAGTAGTCATGCGAAACACTTATCGACAAACGCAAATGACCCTCTCGTGGCACGCGATTCGTCGCGCACGAGCGCCTCCCAGTAGACTGATACGAAATCTGGATGCAATCCAAACTAATAGTCGTCGGACAATGCATCGATTTGGACAACAATGCCTCCCCCTCACTACACAATGGTTGGTAATGATTTTTGAAATCGTTTGATATATGCCTGTATACTTTTATTTGCTTTTGGATGATTTTGGCGTGATTAGGAAGAAAAAATATTACCTATAATAATACGTTAAAATTATCTTCGTCTTCAATGTTCATTTACATATATTTGATGTTATCTTCTCATAGAATAGTTAATCAAGGTTTGTTTTTGTAAACGTTGAAATTGTCTGACCCCCTAAAGTTATCAAAACAGACTACGAGAGAAATAGCACTAAAAACAATCTATATCTATAACTATATAAGTACATATATATTAGTAAAACTGTAGAAGATTTCAATTCTGTACATTGAATGGAAACTAAAAAAAATACACTTAGGGGTCTTCATACAAGTAATGCAAGCCAAAAAAAAAAATTGAAATTTTTGTCTGTCAAAAGCCAATGGACGGATTACGATGAAACTTTCTTTGTTATATAGCTATGAGTCCTCGGCAACATATAGGCTATAGTTTATTTTGAAATACTTCAAATCGTGCCCGAAGCCACTATTCCACGTGGACGAAGTCGCGGGTAAAAGCTAGTTGGAAATAATAATATGTTAACGGAACAAAACGAAAACTTCAAGGCACGAAAGAAAACGAATACAAAATAAAACACACTGATCAGTATTATTGTAATTACATGGATCATTACAAGCCGATACGTGTCCCCCGGTTACGGTTATCAACGGACATGACACGTAATTAACCAGGTAAGATATACATGGAGATAATGGTGATAAATCAACCCAACCGATGCAAATCATCGGACATAACAATACAATACATTGCAATTCGCGTGATCTGTTCAACGGAGATTACAGTAATTGAAGTTTACAGTGATATTTTAATTTAAGCGCTATTATCGAAAAATCGGGTATTTTTTAATCAGATTGCCATACGCGCATTCCTACATTTCATTAATCAGTAGTGTAGCCTTTTTCTACTTGTGCGTATGTAACGACGACGAAAGTAATTTTCATTCAATATACGGTCCAGAATACGCAGAGGTAATCTAGTGGTCTGGATTTCAGCTGCCCAATCCGGGCATCTCAGGGTCAAATGTGGGCACGTCCCTTTGACTTTACAAAGTTTGGTGTGTTTTTTGTAAATTGAACGTCATTAGCTATAACCCGCACATTTTACAGTTCTCCATAATATTCATTAAGATGTATGAAATGCCCCAACGGTGGTCACGAGTGAATGTATTAAGAGAGGGTTACATATAGCATATATATTATGAAGACATATCATTACTACCATTTTATGTATACTGATCTATGATATTCTCAGACTCTGAGTTAACATTAGTTTCTCTATAAAAACAGGGTTTCAGGATAGTTGGTCCATTTATATCTGACTGCAATTTATTGTTTCTCCAACTGCGAACTAAATATCGAGATCTAAACTGTATTCATTTGAAGTTGCGTAGTTGGATGCTATTAATCAGGTTCGAGGTAGCCTTCTGTTTTGTTTGACCGTGCCTAGCTTGACGGCCCGCAGAGAGTTAAATTGGCTGGATGCGGTAAAGGAGGCGGTACAGTTGTTTAGAGCTAAAGAAATGTTTGTTATTTCGTCTGGTTCTATTTTTAAGTTTCCATCTCATTTTTCAACTAAGGTGTTGTTGTTATCGAGTATTTTATTTAATCTGTCATCTTAAATAGACTATATTGATCCTAAGCATTTTAATTCAATGACAAGTACGAATAAAAATTGTATTGTTTATAAAACTTCGTCTAGCACGATACAGGCGGGGAATAGTAAGAGATATTGATCTTATTTTATTAATGTTAGATAAACTTCGATTTGTTTACGAGCTCAGCTGATTGAAAGCAAGGAGCGGTCTAAGATGTACCCCGCCTATCAACTAAATGCCTATTCACTCTGGAGTAATTCCAGGATCGGAAACACTAGACACCATCAAAAAGTTCCAACTTTTGGCAGTTTGCAACAGAACTAATTTGGCAAAACGTTTCGAGGAGTGTCTACCAGACCAGACCTGGTCTCTGGATGTTTGAAAAGGGACTGGAGGGAGTAAATTGATTTTATTTGTCTTCACGACGAACTATCCAGTAGTTGTTCCAAAATATTTAGCACGTGAAGTATTATAATTTACATCAAATCTAAAATGCTGAGAATTGTGAGTATTTGCAAGCTCATAACATCATATCCAATAGATAACGCATCGATGAACGTTTGCTGCGCATGTTTGCACGGGGCATCCTGATAAGAGCAACGCAAACACTGCCGAGTGACCTGACAGCGGCGATAGCTTTGAGTGATTGCTCGGTGCTCAGGAGCCTATTGACAGGTTACGATGATCTAATGTCTTGTTTTGATAAGCGATTCGCCGATAAGAAGTTCACATTTAAGATTGATGTCTTAACTTTTGCGGAAACATTTTCTATTTTGTAATGGCAATTTGTAAATTTCAAAATTCATGTTTTTTATAGATATGAGATTATTTGTACCAACCCTATGCTACCTAACTGAAAATTGTGGTCATCGATTCAAGTTAAAGGGGGCTTTGAGCTGATTTATGCATAAAGTTTCCGTTATGCTGCGTTATAATGCCTTCGAAATGTTTTTCCTCAACCGGCGAGAACTGGGCAGGTACCACAACTTTCCATTTATATAACAACGCTTGGGTATTTTTCCACATGGAAATTATTGGAATTATTTAACTATCAAATCTTAAATACGATAGAATTGATATGAAAATCTAGCAATGATTAGAATGAATTCGCTCAGGATCATTCATTTATACAAAGAATAAACAATGTTAAAGAAATCTAAACCCACAAAGTATTTATTAAAATACCCTAAGTACTACTCGCTTATACAAGCAGTTGCTGTAAACGTGATTCAGTAGAGAGAAATCTTTTCCACTTTCTCCGTTGACCTTACATTTACGCGTTGCAAAAAGTAACCAAACTATTTTGAATAATTCTGTTGCTCGAACAGTCCATCATCCGACGCCTATGTAAATGTTGCGGATTGAGTTTGAGAGGGCCTCGACCTCTGGTGAAACAAAGTATTCTCAACCCACCGGTATAGGAAAGTATTCTTGACATTACTTATGTACGCAATAAAAATTGACAAGTTTTCGTCGAAGAGTAAAGTTGGATTCTTTTTTATTTATTCAGGTTGGTCGAATTTTTATATTTAACAAAATATATGTACCTACACTTATTGAGAATCATTGATTGAACTCAAAGTTTATGTCAATTTTGATGTATTTTCTTGATTATACCAACATTAACCTCAATACCTCTTATTATTACAATCATTGTTCCTTCTTCTCCCAACAACTATCTTAATATCTTTGTACGTAATATGTTACGTAGAGGGTTGCTAAAACTAAAACATACCTATATCTCTTGAGTCCTACAATACAATAATTGTCGCAATGATAATTTCTTGGTGCAATTGGTAAACCGACGCATTATATTGATAACCTATTTTAAATCAGTATTTTCTCAATACTTAATTGATAAACATTCGAATTACATGATGGTTTGCATAAAAATATACAGGCAATTTCCAAAACATTAATAGTGTCCAAAAATCCTGAAAATCAGCGACATTTACATGGTCGTGATACATTAATGGCGTCCCCTCCAATCAGCAAGTGTTTATCACCGTGTCGCCCCCTAGTGTTCAGTTTGCAACATAACTTGGCTGGTTAATAGTGGAAGGTTCAAATTGTGCGTCCCAAATGTTACTAAAAACTCAAACTTGACTCTTTAAAACAGATTAAACGTTAAGCAATGCTTAAATAAAATTTAAGTAGTCTAAACATAAAGTCTCGGCTTCTTGTGGCAAATTTTCACAAGCGCTTCCATGCTTTTTTAGGCACACTATATAGTAGGTTTCGATTGTTATCATTAGGAGATAGGCAGTTGAAATTCGTTGGAGGCCTTAGAGGTGTTTGCAAAAGTTTTACGTATGAGTTGGACATTAACCTTTATCTCAGTTAATAAGCAATGGAACCTATTGGTGGAGTATACTCCAAGCTTACCGAAATAGTGCGCCGAGTATTAGGACGAAAAACGTTGTAGGCTTTCAATGTACTCGTATGTATATATATAATAATATGGACCGCGTTGTAAATACTATCGCCCTCTACAAGATGGCAGCACAGTGTCGCTATCCACTGCCGCATTGAAATACCGTGTTTAGGGTATATATCGGTACAGATTGCAATATCATGTCTGATTTGAATACAGACTCAAAACTTACAGTTTAATTATACGCATACAATTATTTGTAATATGCGGTTTGTAAGCAAAATTCGTATGAAAAAACACTTGTTAATAATGTTGGTAGCGCAATGTGAACATAGTTTCCATTGTACCCTTACCCTTGAGGGCGAATCGTAATGAAGCGCGGTAACGAACATGAGCTGACGTCACCTGCTGCCACCGACGGGCAGCGGTGCTCAATGTTTATCTCATTTGCAACAATGTTAACAGAAATAATTTTTACCTATAATAAAGGTAAGCTAATTGGACTAAGAATTCGGAGGAGATAATACTCGGTAAAATTGTAGTTGCAGCTGCATAGTTATGCAGCAGATAGTGGCGTGGAACCGCATCAGTGAACTTTTGTAAAAATCACTCCCATGTTTAAATACAGAAACTCATGTAGATTATACATACATTTCTTCTAATTCTAGCAAAAAGACAATTGCATTTTTTAAATTGCGTCCAAAGCAATCAAACCGAATGCGGACCTGGAATTCCCAAAGCGATGTCTAAGGGAATCATTATTTTGTTGCGACAACAAAACCCTTTGCACAGTTTGAGAAGCTCTCGTATAAAGAATCGTTTTGTAACTCAATTTGCGGCGAGTGCAGAGCGCTTTGTACGCACTGTGTGCGCGGTATTTGCGGTTCTTTAAATTCGCTAGCAGTTCTTTAATTTTTTTCATTCTTGGAATTGGAAAAAGTCGGTATAAATATATTAGGATATCATTATACTCATCTCATCCCAAATTAAGCATAGCTTGTACTTGGTGATCAGAGAGTATATGTAACCACTATATAATATTTTTATAATTAATGAAATCGAATCGAAGACCTCCGGAGTAGTCAGGGTCTCTATTGTCTAACCAGTAGACCAAGAGATCAGTCTAAAAATGTTAGTAGCGACAAAAATCAGATTTACCATAAAACACTATAAGTACCTATATGTACAGAACATTCCAAATACAATACACGCAATCAGTATCTTAAGAATCAGAATCGAGTAGAATCAGTATCTTAAGGATACCATTTGCCAAAATTGCTATATTTTTTACCGTCATAAAATGAAATATTCGGTACATAGAATTAATTATAAATTCATATCGGTGGCTTTATCGAATGTTGCGATTTATAAATGCAGTTATAGGTACAAAGAAATATTTGCCGCATGACTGCACTAAAAATAAAGACAACAATAAATCTGGTGTGTTCGCAATAGCGCAGTAATGAAACCCGTTTGTCCGCGTAATGTGCGCGCAGGATAACGTCTAATATGAAATAATACGAAGGCGTCGTTATATCTTGCAGTCCGTCTTCATTTATGAGACGGAACGATATGTTGGAGGGCAATAATGTAATAATAGTTGTGATTAGCGGCAGTATACTAAAGCTAGGGTCCAACTGAGAAACGACACCTTTGAACCTACTTCGGTCCTGGTAACGGCGCTTGCTTGCTCTGTTTTGTGTGCGGAGATTACATGCGCTCTAAGTCCGCTGTCGTAGAATAGCCTGAGGCTCGCTCAACGCGGATCAATGATAGCTAAAAGATGAATGAGGTTTATCTTGTGTATATATGTGAAATGTCACTCGTTCTTTCGCTAAAGGAACACATTGTGAGGAAACCTGCACACCTTAACTAATTAATATTCTCTGAGGTTTGATGAGGTCTGCCAATCCGCACTTGAGTAGCAAGTAGACCTACATTTCAATATTTTTAAAATAGTTAAAATAGTTTTTTGATGAAATACATATTATCCAAGAATTTCAAGAAATATTTTCGGGGATATACGTACAGTAGGTGTACAGAACTAAAACTAAAATATTTTTAAGTTTCAAATGTCTATTAAGATAAATAAATTGCCACATTTGGACTTTGAGTTTTAGTCACGTAATTCTTAAACGTTTAACACCTCTACTTGATATTTCATTTCAAAAGAGCCCCATTAACAAAACTGGGGTGGTTGCACTGACCGTAGGGGCGATCCCGTTTTGTCATTGGGGAACATGTTACGCGTGGTCTGATAAATGCTTTTGCGTGAATTTTTACTCGTAACATTAGATATTTCTAGTAGTATATTTTTCTTTTATTGGTAACTTTCAGTTTTATCTATACCTCAAAGTGGGCAACGTTAATGTTGCGGTTCAATGTTTGTCGATACACCCAACATTTGATAGATTAGCAACATACAGCCTTATCCTTTTCATTCTAAGAGGAAAACCGTGTCCACCAAGCGGACCGATAAAAGGGCTAATGACCGACTCGTTAATGATTTTCTAAAAAATATCCTTCAAATTTAATAATAGTAAAGTATTGCATTGAAAGGTAACTATTAATAATAGTATAAGTACCTAATTACGTTTAGGTATATATTTCGATTGATGGCAAATTTTGAAATGATTGTCCCACAATACAAATTGTATGTATGGTTAATAACGGCTACAAATACTTTCTATCAGTGTTATATTTTTGTGATAATTATTTTTCATATGCACTGGGGTGTAGAGGCTAGTCCATGAGTTACCGGCCGTGTGGCGCGTTCGATACGCGGCTTAGTTTGACACTTGACAGATTTATGAGCTTTCGAAATTCGCTGTTCGGAGTAGTCAATTTAAGGCTTATGCGAACTTGGACCAACTATTTAGTAGTAAAGTCTTGGGAAATAAAATAAACACGAGTACAATACATGAGTCATACAGTCTTCTTAACAGTCACATTTGAAATGATTGTATTACCAGCTTTCATTTGCATATAAGGTAACAATCCTAGGCAAACATTAAATGTGATAATCATTTCTGAAGTTTAGCAGTAAGTAAGTGGGTAGAAAGGCTATCGTATAATTTACCGGCCGCGTGGCGCGTTCGATACGCGGCTTACTTTGACGCGTGACAGATTTATGAGCACTCAAAATTCGCTCTGCCGCGTACCCAATTTAAGGCTTGTATGGACGAAAGCGACATCGCCGGCTCTGGTCAACTTGGCAGGATTTTTAATCGAAAAATTAAGGTGAAATCTTGCAATTAAAAGTAAACGTGTTGCACGTAATGTACGACGACTGAACAATTATTAAAAAAGTACCTTAAAAATAAAAATGGAATTTCGAGTAATATTAGAACTATCAAAAATATATTCTCAAATGAAATAGGAAAAATATACATTATTTGTTAAATCGTGGAATTTGTATAAGTAAAAATTTATAGGTAAAAGTAAAAGTAAAAGTTAAATATAATGTGCAACATTTTTCTGTCTATTACTTTGTCATCGACAACAATGGCAATAAAAAAAGTCAATTTATTGCACAACAACTAATGCTTTATTACTGAATAAAAAAAGCGCAACACATCTATTCCAATTTGTTTATAAGACTTCCACGGGCTTCAGTGATCATAGCACAAAAATGTTTTATGAGAATCGAGTTTTGCTAGGTTTTTTAACCCTTGTTTATCCAAAATATCTTTCAGCATGCCAGTTATCGCAGTGAAACAGCGATCGATAACGTCGCAAGGACGATGATAAAACGTTTTATTGCTTCCTTAAAATTCGCCAAAAATCAACAATTCAATTCTATGCGAGTCATAAAATAAAAAGATGGATTCCAAATCGAAGGCCCTACTATTTGACAACTATACAATGTATTTATTGATTGAAAAACTGAGATTCAAATCTTTACTAATAATATAAAGCTGAAGAGTTTGATTGATTGTTTGGTTGTTTGATTGTTTGAACGCGCTAATCTCAGGAAATATTGGTCCGATTTGAAAAATTCTTTCAGT
>DWUN01004857.1:0-10356 GCA_018249975.1 Passova gellias | reverse complement strand
TACCCAACCCGGGATTTGAACCCAGGACCTCTCGATCGGCAGTCGCGCTAGCAACCGCACGACCAACGAGGCAGTCTGATTTACATATATGTATTAAAAAGGCCTCTGAAACAGTCAATGCAGGTTCGATTTCTATGGATACCATTTACTATGTGGCTGTAACCACTTACGATCAGTTATACCGTCTGCCTATTGGCTAGGTTTATTTTTGAAAAATCGGCAACACTGCTTGAACTCCCAAAAATCATCATACAGATACGAGTAGAGACAAAATAGATATCATACAGATTACCTCAGAGTAAACATTATTCAGTGAAAAATCGTTTACAATTACATAAGTACCTTTTATAAAAGTGATAACTAGTCACTTTGATATATCATTCTACTTGCTGGGCCTGATTTAGTTACGAAGTATTGCGACAAAAATCCAGAAGTTTATAACCGGCTGATAACGGCGCCAATATCCTGCCATACCAAACCAATATCTCAAACCCACTCAAAACTGTTATCTTCACATTTAGCCCACTTAAGCCAATTAACCTGACCCTTTCCAGAACAACTGCATTTCGCTAAAAGCCAGTAAAGATATAAAAAACCACGGTAAATTTGTTAATATTGAAGTTAATTATTTGATATACCGGATAAATTAAATAACTTGGAGCAAATATTCTAAAAATTTTAATGGCTCAAACACAATCGTCGTGATAATATTTTGGTTAATTGTTTGGTAAATTAAATAAAAAACAACGCATATTACGACCAACAAATATTTTATAACAAATCGATCATAAGAAGAGTTTATGCTTTTAAGTAAACTTTTAAATTTTGAAGATTATTTTAAAGATAATAATTAACATTTATTTATATACCTAACTACATATAACTTTATGTCATAAGTTATATTTTACGTATTAAATAAGAACTAACAACAAAATAACTTGCCAATCGTTTTAATAAATCGATTAGCATAAAAATATTTACCGTTACTCGCAGCTACATTAATACGAGATTTCATTATCCTTATATAGGATATCGATAAAAACACCGCTATGTGTTACAATTTATGTCATGGACTCTCAACTCTGTGCAAGTTGCTAGGTGGAATCAAAAATAATTTTGAACTAAAATATACTTACATTTCTTTCTCTGTTTTTATTTGGTTTACACATATTTTAAATAACTACATAGAAGCTCTCTGTGTAATATATGTAAATAATTTTAATATTTTTAAGGTAGAATATTAAAAAGTGTTAGTCTATAACAATCTTTAGGAAAGAGAGTAAAATTGGCAAATCTATTGGATTGTATTTGAAATTACAAGTTGTACTCTTCAAAGATTTTCCTTACGAAAAAATTATATGTATAGAGATTTGGATAATATAACTTTTATGATAAGTGTAGTGTGGTGTATAATACACGGTAAATTTATAAAAGCTATCAACTTTCGGAGACCCTTATCATCAAAGTACACGCAGCTCAGGCGTATTTTTCGATATTCTTGGAATGTTTTCGAACCTCTTCAAGGTTCTATCTGTACATATCTCGAAATGCTATTGGACAATTATCTTAAAATTCATACCTTTTTGTGTCTGGCGCGACGGAACGGTTAACTTCGTTGTTTTGGCATAAACTTTTAAACGAAATACCAAGCTGGAGACGTTTTTTATTCCTATAATAAATTTTTAAATGAAATTATGTACCTGGGGTTATTCTTAACAATACGTTAGGATACCTTGTTCAAGGTTTATAACGAATATATAATATAAAACACCTGATTACTCATATATTGTCAATGAGTTTAAACTAAATTTAATACAATGTAATATGTAAAGAATATTGAAATAACAGCTCACAGTAGGTATACATTTAAGTTTACAGCCCTTTATTGTCCTTCCCGGGGTCTCTGTCTGTACGGGTCAAGCTCCTACCCTATACAAATATAACCCGTAGGTTATATTGTAGGCCTTTATAGAGTCCTAGACTCTTCCACATAAATATGAATTGGTTTTCTATGGACAAACAAGATCCATCTAAATAATAAACTACTATTGCTATCTCGCGAAATGTTTGTCAAATGAAAATCTATCACCAATATGAACAATTTGATTCATTTTAAATAAATTATAGTTTTTCTCCCACTGCGTCAAGTATACCTAACTGTTAATACCAAAGAATACAATAAAGTACCGAAAATAGAACCCTGGTACTTAGATAAGGATTGTCATTATTCACAAGTCCATCATAAAACACTCAGAATTTATATGGTAAACAATATTTCATGACAACAAAAAGCCGAGATGCACTCACACATCACATTCGTACATGTACGTGTTGCGCTTTGCTACCAAATTAGCGAGTGTCCGACCTCGGTGTTACGATAATAGCACATTTTAGATTTTAACATAATATTATGATATGCCTATAAGAAAATTATTGCTTGTGGTAGCCGCTAACTAAATTATACGCAATGCTTGAGAGTCATAGATACGTAAATATAATTCGTGTACCTACTTTTTATTTTATATGAGGTCTCAGTAGCTTCGGTATGGCTGGGCTGTTTTGTGACGACCTTCCGCACATCGTCTGGTGAGAGCGCCACACGTTTTTGGAAGCATGATCGAAAATCAGTAAACATCGTCTATGCTTACAGATATTCGATAGTTAGGTTCTTATAATATGTGTATGTGTAAGGCAGTTGGAGCAGCACTTCTATCCGCCAACACCACGTCCCAGTAGAATAAATTATTAACCATTCTGCTGTCGGATACAGGTCTCCTCTTGGGGTAAAAGTGTCAAAACCTTCACACACTTTAGATATATTATAGAGGCGTAACTACGGCCTTAATTAGGGGGAAAATATTGTTACAATTCTTTTTTAAAAGCACTTTACTTCGTCACATGTGTTGAGCTGATGAATAGTGATCAGAGGACGCACTAGAAATACGGTACCTAGAAATCTGGGCCAGACTGCTGAAATGTATACTACTTTGCTATGATCATATTTACGGTGACTATTTTATTTTATTTAAAGTGTTTTAGAACAAAAACAAATATGCTATTGTAACAAGACCAAAACCGAAATCAGATGGAACTCATTGGGGAACAGGACAAGAAAATTATGGTAATAAACTTGTTGTGCTAACAATATTTCTAATAAACCGATCTTTTTAATAAACAAATCTTTTTATTAGGCAATTTTGAAAATTTTCACTGGAATAATTTTAATTATAATGAAAACAGTTATTTTTGTTTATGAATTGAACAAAAAGTTACTTAAATCTGAACATAAAATCAACTAAAAATCTGTTACAGAGGACCTGATTCACTGTTAGCGGATATTTTATTTATGTCATATCTGTGGGTCATTTTGAAAATTAGTTACCATTAGTTAACTTCAACGATAAAGTGCCAAGGGCGTTTTATCGCAAAAATACATGGCTTAGTATCGAATGTTATCGGAAATATAAATCAAACTTTTCCAATTTATGCAAAGAATACTTAAACGATTCAGATTCTCTTACGTCCATATAACACTCGTGTGTTCTCATGTAAATGCTGTAACTGTATACTAAGTATATATTGTATATGTAGGAGGTGTTTATAAGTCGTGTTCTATATATAATAATTAATATAAAGAAGTAGAAAAAAAATACGGAACTGAGCTTAAAGAGATATTTTATATTGTTCTACAAGGTAGCATTCTGGGACCTCTACTTTTCCTAATATTTATTAATGACTTCCTTAACGTCATAAAGCAAGTATTGAAACTGTTCGCTGATGATACGTACTACAATATCCATTAGGCAAATGAAATCCAAGTGTTAGAGAAAGGATATATAAATATTGCACGTACGGAAAAAATCAACGTTATGTAAAATTGGGAGACATGGTTTTAGCGATAAGGCAGTATTTTGTATGTATTACTTTTAAAAACACTTTTGTAGCTTTGTATTGCCTGATGTGTAATGCCTCATACATAATACGTCTGCAATTGAATCTTTAAATGTTTCACTGATCGTAGGTAAACTTTGTTACTGTGTTCCCATTTCTATTCCAAACCAGACATACCTACATATCAATTTGAGCAAAATTAATGTGCAATAGTAGTATCAACTATACCACCACCATATATATACTACAGTTGTCTCTGTGAATTTTTAAATTAAGAACTAAACGGCTTTAAGTTATTGGCTGAATTCCAAAATGCGATCTAGAAATTGCAACGTTAAGAGAAATTAAATCTACATTTTCCGAACATGCTTTCTAAGAATTTAGTTTGTCCTACTATAAAAACGGGCTACTTTCTTTTTATGTCACACATTTTTTTTATCGTTTATTGTTAAAGACTATGTATTTCGTAGACATATCACAAATATAATTTTGAAGCGGAGAAAATAATTTTCGAGCATATTTATATCTTTCATTGAAATATGTAGACTTATAATACACAGTTCCTTGCCGAAATGAGGTTTTTAATGCTTTATAATTAAGCAATAGTGAAAAATCATATATTAATTATAAAAATAATTAGTAGCCTAATTTAGTATACTTCAGATAGAAGCAAAATGACGTAGGGAACATTTTGCTTTTATTTGCTCTTATCTTGTGTGGACAAACGGAATCTTATAATGAATAATTAAAAATAAATAATGTAATGTTTACAGTAAAGTAAATCAGATAAGTAAATGATTTTGGAGTTGAACAAAAAATAAAAATCAGTGAAGTTCCGTTATACATTCTCGTTAAAACTCCCTCACTGTTAATTGCTTCTACACCTTGTGCATTTTAAAATCACATTTTCGTAATGAGCCTACGGTTTATTTAAACCTAACTTTGTTCTAGACTAAACTGAACTAGACAATGTTGCTAGCTCTATCCTCAGAATTAATAAAGCGTTTATGATGAGTTTTAAATATAAGAGATAACATGAAATGCCAGTTACTCTCAAAGTAAACTAATGTTATCAGTAATTTCTGCTGTTTCTTCAGCAATTAATAACATTAACGGATAATCTTCTTAGCAATAAACAAAAAAAAATAACACAAAAAACTGCATAACACACATCATGTGAAAACAATATTCGAAGAAAGAATTCATCCAAGTGTGATATTTGCAAATTCAAACGATTTGTTTAAATAGCAATCTAATGTCACTAATACTGACGACATTCCAACGCATGATTAAACAAATAAAGGAAGAATCGCCTCACCTATTGTTAATTCCCAACAGAAAAGGACCTACAATTAATATGCTAATTTATTGCAAGTTAGGTTTCAAACGTGATTTTCATGTAAATACTATTTATAACAAGCATTATCTAAATATCACACACATATTAGGCTGCATGTTGCCAATTGGAAGCAATGATGTAGTTGACGTAAGTTAAGACCGACATCCGAGATATTTTTTCCTGTAAAAAGTTGCACAGGATCAAAGGTAGCAAATGTTGGGTTAGTTTATACTGCATGTTTTATTATATGATCGTGTCAAATCCCGATGGTTATAGGGACTACTGCCTATTTATCATTACGATATTTTTTTTTACAATGTGAACTACATGAAAGCTTGTAAGTCTGCCTTTATGCTGCAGAGTTGAATTTATAGGAGCGGGTAAAATTCAGTCCTGGGGGAGATTCATTGGGAAGTGATTTATTCAGACATTAAAAAGCAAAAACATTTATTTCACTTTACATTAATAGCGTTCTTAACTGCGATATAAACTGATGCGGATATCGCAGTTCAAACGGTCATTGAACTGGTTGATTATAAGAAAAAAAATCTTTCCAATTTAAATCGTATCTTGCAATTCCTGTCCCTCCCGTTGCCTTCGAAGAATGGGCGACAACAATTTACCTGCAGCATTTTGTGTACCGCTATCTTTATCTCATGGACCCAAAATAAACATTTCGTTAGGTTACTTATCCAAATGAGGGTGTCATTTTTGCATGTACTTTATGCAATTATATTGTAAGCAAGGACCTACATACTTTCCAAGGAGACTAATATACGATGCTTATACAAATAATTTTTAGTTGTTTTTTTGTTAAATGGAATTATGATATTACTTTTGTAGATCTCTTTATGATCCATAAATGATTTTAAATTTGTACTTGCCTACCATAATGTTTGTCAATTTCATTAACGATTTCATTTTTCTATAACTATAAACAAATTTTCCTTAGCTTTTTGCGTAAATAATTTTTTTGTATGTAGTGACATCAAAAATAATTTACGCGCAGTTATTAAGTTATTGGTCCTTTTAATACAAAGTATGATCATCTCAAGCACAATAAAGTCATTACTTTTATTACCTACATTACGTTGAAAAATATATGTTCTCTTTTAATTTTGTATAACAGATACAAAAATCACAAACAATGTAATGATGCATACTAAATTGTATTTTTATACAAGGATCAGTTCTCGTAAGCAAACAAACATTTTTTCCCATTTAGTACATTATATGTGCGAGTTGTATTTGTTCCTATAGGAACACGCGATGTTACTGAAAGGAATTTATGGTGTTAAAATGTTCTCAGTCCATCACTAAATAAACCGGTGAATGATGCGTTAAATATTTTTGTAGGTTATAACGTTTTTAAAGTTGAATAAACATCTGTATTTAATAATTTGGAATTGGTTTAATTCTCGCAGTTTATTATGCTATATCCGGCAGGCGCCGGTGTTAGGCTGCGGCCATAATAAATTCGGCAAAGCTTTGTCTTTACTTCCATAAAAAATAAATAGCATAAAATAAGCTGTACATGTTATATATCTCATACAAATTTAAGCCTTATGTGCAATTATTACATATTTAATTAAAGTCCTATATGGCGCTATATTGGTTTAATATCCTCGTCTCTGTCCTGGAGAGGAATATGAATACCAGTGTTAACTATAGCAGTTATCGTCTTGTTGCTAATGTATCGATTTTTCTATATTATGTATATCCTATAGTATTTTTCCTCATTCCAATTAGCTTTTTAATCGGACTTGAAACGGTTCCCATTTGTAAGGAAATTCAATGTCCTCCTCCGGCAGAATGTGTTGGCAATTTGCGCTGTACTAGGGAAAGTTTTTGCGTTGGAAAATAGCCACCGTTACACACTGCGATTATAATTTGTAGTCAGTTTAGTTCCTATAGGAATCACCAGTGATTAAGGATCATTGCTTTATAAATAAACAAAAATTAATGGCAAGGTGATAGTATTATATAATATTAAAAATGAATTACTTATGGTATATTATAAAATTTTATATTATAAGATATTACTAAGTATCATCTCTGTTCGTTTAATGTAGACGAAGCCTTACTTCCAATAATTTATACAACCTCCCGCGCTGCTGATTTACCATCTCTATTTTCATTTAATGTAAGTTCAATATAACTATTTATTATAATTCTGTTATCGCCAAAATAACGTGATCACTAACAACTACCAACATTTCTCGTAAGAGGTTAACGGCCACATTATATAGTTCGCCGCCACTGGGAATGCATAATGTTAATGTCCGTTTATTAAATTAATTTATAACTGTAAAACCGTCACCAAAAAGACATAGAGATCGTTCTTAAAAAATAAATGTATAAAATATTATAGTGCTATTATATCTTTTGCCGTTGCTCGATCTTTGCATTGATTAGATTACGATGAAACTCAACGTATGCCAAAGCGTCACTATATGTTTGTTATATTAATGCTAGTCACATATTGATATTTATTATTAAATAACTATATTAGCATTACGTTACATGGAAATACATAATATCATGATCGTGATAATGCGTCCTTAATTAGATTGTACCCTATTCTGTTATATTTCCTATCTGCACTTTATTACCCATGTTTAACATCTTAAGATTTTTCCAATTCCATTTTTCCAAATTCACTTGTAACAGTTTACTAAAGTTATATAGAAATCTAAGGCCATTATATTTATATGGCAGCTTAACCCTATGATTTACCAAATATCTTCAATAAGTATATCGATGAACTTACTCCAATCCCCTAATTAAATTTTACGATACTTATCGAGAAAAGAAAGAGCCCTGGTTTTTTACCGAGACTTCCTTCCGATTTATTGTATGACTGAAAGAAGGGCAAAAGTGAGATGCATGTAAATTGGAACATAAAAAATATAAAGAATCTTACAAAGTTTTATTTTTATTATACAAGACATAAAAAAGGAAAACTTTACCTTTTCATAAAAGAAAAATACTCAAAACACTCTTGACTATATTCGTTTTGCCTGTCATCTTAATAATATTAAGTTGTTAAACGTTAATTTCGATTAAGCGAATAACGCACTAGGGACCGGTCTGAGTTCTGACACCTGCATTACAGAGGCACTTATTGTAATAGCAATAAAAATGTCAAAAGGCCCCTTGAATGACCTAGTCTTAAATTTAAAAAAAAAATTATGTAGGCAGGAATCAACATACAACTATTGGAATACCCTTAAGCAACTTAAAAATATTGTAAGATATCGATTAAAGTCATGCATTTTAAATGTATACAAATTTTCAGAAATATGTTTAATTCTAAAAGATAACGTACATAAAACCAAAAAACAAAGGTGTGTAACATAGAAGGAAAAATCCTGTGGCCGATCACCGAATTGATGGTGTGACCAGGCAATCATTCTTTGGTCTTGCAGTAACAACTGTCCTAGGAGGAACGAAAAATGGAACAAACTGGAGACGACTGACAATCAAGGCTACAAGGGCCTTTCAGGAACTCGACTTTCGCTAATAAAGAAAACAACTGAGAAGAGCAGAGAAGAGAAGAATTAAGAAATATTTTGATGTAGGTTATGTTGTAATCATAAGAATGAAAGCAAGTAAGAAATGTAACAAGTAAAACAATAGATATTCAGTCAATTTTCGAGGAATTTTGATAAGGCTACCTCGTAGAAAACATTAGTTATAACAATAGTAGTAAAGTAAACGACATCCAGGTCCGATATACATATGTGACTATTCTAACTTTGCTGCACTGATCCTCGTTTCTAGAACTCGACATTTTTATCACTTCGCATTGCAGCAAAGACATCAATTTAACTGCACCACGAATTAGAAAATTGGAATATAATTAAAACTGGAAGCAACGAAATATATACTAACAAATATGCATCTCCACAATTTGATATATTTATATTATCATGGAGCTGTCAAAAAATAAATATTAAATTATTTACAGCGGCAGACATTTTGTTTTAATGCACACTGTATTGGTAAATTTATGATGTCATAATATTTATAGTTAGCGGGAATGCTAATTCCAAAAATGCATTAAAATGTACAACAAAGTAAATTAAAATGTTAAGACAAATATCTAAAGCATTTTGTAATACATACATCATGTCAGTTAATACAGTCGGTAAAGATAAAATCATTTTAAAAATACAATCCACTAAAATCAGTATCTTAGTAAATGTTGTTATAATGTTTTCAAACAAAAATATACTAGTACCTACTCAATGTATTTTAATTTAAAATATAAATTTAAAAGAATATAACATACCTTTTTAAGAAACCATTACATTTCATATAATTATCGTACATATACAGTTATCATTCCAATAAATCCAAAATTAGATTCCTTAATCGTTCAGTGCGACGCAGGGATCAAACAAATTCAGTCATTAGTAGCAGTCACCGGGAATGAAATGGATCGTATGCAAATTTGCACATAAATCTCTTATCAGCAAGTACAAATTACGATTAAAGGGTTTTTGTATTATAACCATATTGAAGAACACACGTAAACCGAATGTCTTTATCACATATTGACAACGACACACATGAGCGGAGGTTTGGTTGCCGAAATACGCACACAAGCGACAAAGGACATGTATGTATATGCCAAATACGTTGCGGTATTCGGCGTTAAGGTAAGAAGTAATATAAGAGCGCATCTTTGAGTTTGCACATTTTAGTTTTAAAAGCCGACCGCTGGCGAGCGGGACATGTTAGCGAATTTTGGCACGAACGGAGCTTAGCCGGTTCTGTATAGGAAATACAGTGTTGCCATAACATTGGAGCCTGAACCTTGAAGTGGGCAGTGGGGCCTGAACGGCCAACACCCGCGCCATGGAGCCGGGTATTATATTGTACATTCTGGTAAGTTTATTGTAATATTTATATATAAAACTGCTTAAAACATATAACGATATTGATAGAACTCGTTTTACTTCACTTGTATTTGTTACTTGTTATTTAAAAATAATGTCTATCTGTTATTATTGATATATAATAATTCATCTTCATCGCAATTATATTATAATTTTGAAAAAATTAAGCGATACAGTATATCGAAAAGAGGAAGGTCGTGAACATGTAATTCTTGATCGAAT
>DWUN01004856.1:0-10356 GCA_018249975.1 Passova gellias | reverse complement strand
TTAAAGATTTAAGTGAACAAGGGGACATGACAGACAATGACAGAGAAAGCGACTTTGTTTTATACTATGTAATGATAATAAACCTAACACGCTTACCCAATAACACATAGCAAGAGTGCAAATAAATGTGTCCTCGAGGATGGCTTGTACTCCACTCTTGTGACGATATGCTGGTTACAGGATGGACATAGGAATGTTGCGGGACCCGGACTCATCTGACGCGCCAGCACTATTCCAGGGGGAGCGATACCGGGGCCATGTATGACCGTAGTGTTACCGGGAGTGATGATCGTGCTGGTACCAGGCTGGACCACGGTGGGGCCGTACATGGGCGGTGGAGCCGTGTACGGCGGAGGCTCCGCGGGGGGGTACGTGTGGGACTGCCCAGCAGTCTTCACTGAAAAAACAAATATACTTGTACATTATGTAGATACTGCAAATATCATTATATAATTAATTGTATTTATGTATATCTATGTCCAGATACGTATATTTCATTATTATTATTTTAATAAACACTAGCTTTTGCCTGCGAATTCGTCCCGCCCCCGCCGAAAAAAATGTAATTATTTACGACATCACATTACAAACCTCAAAGTAACAGTATTTCTGTACTATATAATGAATGTTATTATACATATTATAAGCCTTCCTCTTGAATCACTCTATCTATTTAAAAAACCGCATCAAAATCCGCTACGTAGCTTTAAAGATCTAAGCATACGTAAGGACAGACGGTGGAAAGCGACTTTGTTTTTTACTATGTAGTGATGATAAAAGAGTTACCACACGATCTCTCCGTCATCCGGATTCATCAATCATTAAATATGCTCTTATTTTATGGTATTGTTATTAAATGTAAGGTTAGTACATAATAAACAAATAAATATAATATTAAAGCAAATTAATGTTGTATCAGTTTAATTAACATACACAGAAACCTCAATTAATTATATTGCAACTTTTATTTGATGATAGATGCACATTGAACGGCATGTTAATAAAAGAAATAATACATTAAACATTATGGTGTTTTATTAATTTCATGCATGGATATCAACAATACGTGGTACACCTGTATCAAGACTGAAATTTATGTAAACGATCAATTTACGGTTATTTGGGTTAACAATAATAAATTTATGTAAACGATTCATTTACGGTTATTTGGGTTAACAATAATAAATTTAAATTGTAGGGCAAGACAAGAGGCAGGAAAGAAAAAAGGGGGTATGTAATAATAATTATTGAAAGCGATTGAAATATCGATAGAGTGTGCGACTAAAACATGGCCCCATAACGATCGATGTACTATCTAACGACAGATAACGCGATGGTGTTCTGGAAACCAATGGTCTGCACACTTGTTTAATATTTTTGTTATTACATAAAAAAAATACTCACTTTCTACTCCCGACATCATAACTACAGTTCAAAGTCTCACAGAACACCAATTTTAACACAAGTTGTCCTAATTAAATTCGTACAACGACTGAATTTATAATCTTGTAAACGTTCGAGGACAGGTTGTAGATAACAATAAAAGCTAAGTAATATATTGGTATCTCTCACTGGCTTTATCGGCACGATAATGAGTTGTGCTCAAAAATATTAATTTTGTTTGTTCTTAAAATACGTTTAGCAAAGCTCACAAGCCCAGTTACATATATCGCGACGGGCGTTTGAACTGAGCGGAAATCATCTATACATAGAATAACACCTACGTATATCTACACTTAGTATTCATAGGCCATGTGTTTTTACCTCGTACGCAGTGACAAGGAAATTTAAACAACAGTTATTGTCTGCGTTTTCCTTGATTGGTTTTGGATAATATTGGAATTGTAACAATTTGAAATATTCATTCTAATTCCATTCTGATGGCAAAATATTCCAATGTACAGACAACAAAGTAACATCTCTTAAATGTACATACTAGATAAACATTATCGGAGCGATAAGGCTTTTATGATATGAAAAATATTTTGTATTTCGAACGATTTCAGGTAAAGTTTTTTTTTACTAAAACAATTCGGTGACGTTGTTATATATTTATATTTTTGTAAAATTGCCTGTCTTTCTGGTATAGAATGTAGTCTAATATTCCTCTAGTATCTAACAAACATCTAAAATAACCCAAAATAAATTTCTTGTCCCTTTCTGCAGGTAGAACGGGAGTTTCACAGAAACATTAAAAATGAAAGTAAGAGAAAACCAAAGATAAACAATCCTCAAGCATAAATTTGCTTTATTTCGCATCGAGCCTACTACGCTGCCCTCATGCGAATTGGCGGAATTCACATATCATAGACACAATTTTGGACGTCCCTGAAATGTGCAAATTTCCTAATTTCATTTCAATTTCCTCATAATGATTTTCTTTGTGATTATAATGATTGATATTAAATTTAAGACCGCACGTAACACCCGAGATGAGGAAAAATATAAATACCATCTGGTTATAACTACAACTGTGGCGGCTCATTTAGCATGAATAATAGTTAGCTATAAAACATATTTGATTAGAATCTGTCCTCAGGTGCCAAATACCTACATATAGGAATGCCATATCTATCTGTATTACATTCGTATTGTGTTTAGGAATTTGCAAACTGTCCTAATCTTTAACGAAACATCAGTCCTATTTATAACGAACGACAAGAAACATATGAAATACCTATTTTGTTCTGTAATTCAATTTAAACCATTGCAAATACACTTACATTTGATAGCGACAATCAACGTCATGAATCATCGTCGAAGAAAATATAACACATTCGATAAGCAACCATTGATGACGACAATTGAACAAAACGAACTTATTGATAAACATGTTCATACTAAATCAATTAGTCATCCTAGCTTATGTCGTAGAATCATCTTGTTTTTGTGATAATGGAATAAATACTTGCATATTTGCATAGTTTTATTATCATAACGTATCCCCGAACAGTATGAATGACTGATATTTAAAATTAACTAATACCAAATAGCTAATAGAGATAATAAGAATATTTATATTTATCAGACGAAAGCCGACGTTGGCTTTAGCGGCGACACATCACGATATGACAAGAAGATAAGATGATATGATATGATAAGGCGACTAAATTCACCGAAATGCATTGCTATATAACCTGGCCTATCACTGCCATGTACCTACTATTTTGAGATTGCTTGTTCAAATACGTTCAATCAATGATGGGAGACTGAAATTCAAACCACTAAGCTATCACTGCATGTTTCAATTCTAATTACCCTCAGACAAACAAAACAACAATTATTGTAGACTAGCTTTGCCAGCGGCTTCGCCCGCCTGGAAATCAGTGTGTCACTATGTTTTCTTTGTCCATGTTGCGACATTTTCGAAAACGATGAAATTCCTGAAAAAAAATAATAAAAATGAGAGAAAAATGTAGCCTATGTTCACCCCAAGCCTCTCAAATATCCCTATATGAAATTTCATCACAATCGGTTCAGCGGTTTGGCCGTGATGATGTCACAGACAGACAGACAGTTACTTTCGCATTTATAATATTAGTATGGATTAGTATGGGTTGGACCAACTGAGTCCTTCATAGGTTATATGGATATAATCGTATTAATAAACTTTTAACAAACAAGATGAGCAATATAACTGCATTATAGACATAGTCGAAAGCGTCAGCAAAACTCATAACAACCCCTCATTAAAATAAACCGGGCGATACTAGGCAGTAATTGCTCAATGAATGGAAGGCAGAATAATGTTACCAACTTTTATGAAATTGCAAGACGTTCAACGAGAATAATAAATAATCGCAATATTTTAAAAGCAACGAAAGCATCAGCTAGAACAATTATAGTACTAAACCACATACAAATCTCTATAGGTACACCTACACTACCTCCACCAATATCCCACTGTGTTACAGTAAAGTTAGAATTTATACATATAATAAAACTGTAGAAGAGTACAATTCTGTTCATTGTATAAAAACTAAAAAAATACGCCCAGGGTTCTTCATACAAATAACACAAGCCAAAAAAGCATTTTGAAATTTTTATCTGTCTGTCTGTTTTCCGGCTTTCACGCAAAAACTAATGGACGGATTTCGAAGAAACTTTTTGTTATATAGCTATTAGTCCTCGGCAACATATAGGCTATACTTTATTTTCAAATACTCCAAATGTTGTTCAAAGTCACTATTCCACGCGTACGAAGTCGCGAGCAAAAGCTAGTTAATAATAAGGTAAGCAAATACCCCTACAAGTTATAAAGAAATCGCTCTGAATTATATGAATAGCAGTCGAAAATATATACCTAAGTTAAAAATAATAATCATGTACGTAAATGAATGAGTTCTACATGAATGCAATAATAAATTAATTTTTAATATGTCCTAACGCAGTCGTAAAACAGTTATAACCTAGTGGTTTGAAATTTAGCATCCCACTCCGGGAGGTCTGGGTTCGATTTTAGCACATATTTCTGACTTGTTAGGTGCGTTTTATTTAAATATCACTCAATAAAACGCTGAAGGAAAATATCGTGAGGAAGTCTGCCAACCGCACTTGGCTTACGTGGTAGACTATAGCTTAATTCCCTCTCACTATGAGAGGAGACCCAGTCCAGTAGTGGACTAATAAAAGGGTCGAAAAAAGTGTTGTGTTGACTTGCACATAACAGATTGCGATACGCGTATACTTATAATATGTATTTGTCTGAACTTCCAAACTATGAGACATTCCACGAAAATCGTATCTGTATTGTGGCTGCTCTACGCCATGCGTACACGGCACGCTGTCAGCGCACAGATAACTTAATCTTGATGGAAAACCTATTTGACTAATGGACGGACGCGCACAATACGAATGCCCGCGCCGATCTATCATTTACCCATAAAACTTTGTATTACTTCCACAATACATCTATGCGTCTAACAAATATCATTCAGAGCAACACAGGAAAATGCATTTACTTGATGAAAACCAATATTTTCGTCCAAATTAATCTGACATTTTGGAGAGCGTATATAGCACGGAATCAAAAACATCATTTACGGTTAATTAACAAAGCGGCATGTTATTTATGGAAAATGCTTATTATTACAGTCTCCTAATGTTAGTTAAGCAAATTAATTCGTCAGGGTCTAAAAATATCCTCATACTTTAAGTCATCTTCAAAAGCTGCGGAGTTAATGAGTTGGAAACAATATATATTTGAAATGCTGCACATTCAACTACTGTTTATCAAATATAGATTCAATTTCCATTTATAGATCCAACAAAAAAAATATAGATCCATGATACCATAAACAAAAATAAAAAACCTTATAATACCTTCATTATTGGGATGATCATATTGAAATCATGTGACATAACAAATTTGATATGCCTTAACAAATTGAAATTCTGTTCCATACCTTTACCTGTTAAGGTAATTGGATGGAGGTAGATCGAATTAAATCAGCCGTGCAAACATAGCCGGCTGTTTTCGAACCAAAATGTGGTCTGCATCCTCAATCATTCCTACCACAAACCGTCCAACATCAGTATCGGCACTTCCGATTCTAAAATGACAATGAAACGACTAATAGTGATACTGAATTAACAAATCATTTGATAACTTTGCGAATACTTTGTATTTTAAAAGAATGTGTATCATTTGAATTGTAAAAAACATAAGATTTTCGTTTATACGAGTACAATGGGTACAGAATTTACTACACGTTCTATGAAACGAGTCAGAGAATGCTATGTAATTTAATGTAACTAAGGGCCCCCTGTAATTGGCGTCATTGGAACAACCACCACCACTTTTCCAAGAGTACAACAGAACGACTAAGAAGGAGAAGAAGAATGTATTGATTGCGACTTCAGAACGAAAGGTTTTAAGGTTTATTGTGTTGGGTTTTAGACACAATTTTATAACAAAACTGGGACGTATCTTGAAAGTGTATGATAGATTGGAAGCAAAATCATGGATATTTTATACGATACACACGTATTCGATAAGTAATATTCGCGATCGTAAAGCTTCGAACTATTCAGAGCATCTGTGACCCTAGAACAAAAAACGTGACAGTAAAACGATTGCTGACCGTTCAGACGAAACGCCAGTAATTGTACTAGTTGACTTGGATGCGCAGAAAGAGAATAATAAAAACTGGGAATTATCTAAAATTGCAACTCTCAAGACTTCTTCGTATATCTACAGCGGTTAAACTATACAAAAAAGCCGTATAAAAATATTATTCAGTGTAGTAACATTTCGACTTACAAAACATGCACAAATAAGTATGTATAGTTCAGTTAGTATTTTATGTATCAGCTGTAAAGAATATGATCGTATATAATAATAATTAATAATAAAGAAACAACAACAACGATTAAAAAATTATGTCATGTGAAATGAAACACAAACTTCTGAAATGGGGCAATGTCACTGCTATAGTAAACGAGCCTCCTTTGTGAAAAAGGAGCATCTAAACGATTCGATTATGTTATAGTATTAAATGTTTTATAATACCGTTTTTTATTTCCTGTCTCCAAAAAACTTTTTACGGGTTTTATGCCAACGCTTTTAGTTAATACAAATCGGTTACATTGTTAAATTATTGTTCCTACGTGAAAGTACAGTATACGTAGTATGTATATACAAACCATATGTTATACTTTCTAATGCTTACTAACTTTATAGACCATGTCATTGACCAAGGTACCATACCATTACAAATGCCGTAAGTAAGTTGACTCCACCCGACCCAATATAATACACTAGCTGACCTGGCAAACGTTGTTCTGCCATATAAATTATATTTTATTGCTGCTCCTCTCCTATTCATATTAGCGTGATATTATATAGCCTAGAGCCTTCCTCGATAAATGAGCTATCTAACACTGAAAGAATTTTTCAAATCTGACCAATATTTCCTGAGATTAGCGCGTTCAAACAATCAAACAACCAAACAATCAAACAAACTTATATTATTAGTGTAGACAATGACGCATAGTGCAACAATACACGACATTAAGACAACGCAGAAGATGTAATATAAAAGACGAATTTGTGAATTTACTTTTTGTTTCCATAAGATTTTCGAGTCGGCGTATATCTCTTACGTAAAACGTTCGAACCTAATCTCTACAACTAGACATATATCTGTGATTCAACTGAATGTGGCATTTGTTCTATTTGATATTCCATCTGTCTTTGTGTAAACACTGTTCAATATTATCAGAATATTGAATTTCTTCTAGTGGTTCCTTATTTTTCTTTGCCCAATAGGTACTTGTTTATCATTCTTCAGTATCTACGCTAGTATTGCTGATTCCTCGTAATTCATAACTTATTTGATATAAATCTACCTATCAAAAGTATTGCTCAGCGGAAATCTTTTACAAGTTAAAAATGTAACAGATTTTTCCAAGATTGTGCTTATATTTAAGCCAACTTTGCGTGGCTCCTTATTTCTAATATTAAAATAAAAACGCCAATCTCCTAGATCAATTCAAACTTTCCTTATTTTCCCTTTTCCCATTTCGAGTACGGTGCTCTTATTCTCAAAATTATGGTCAACATTCACGTTTCTCAAACATTAAAACGTCTATAAAGCTAATTGGAAGGGCGTCGATTAGGCATAAAATTTGTCAAGAGAAATGGCAACGCCGAATAATTGGCAAGTTGATTGTGGAGTTTTGTGACTCGGTGCCTCACTTTTGCCTCTTATACGGCAAATGCATAAACCTTGTTAACTGTATATTCTTTTTACACACACACAACATAACGTCACGCCATATTATTAGATTCTTTTTATACTATAAATAAATATTTTCAGCTTAATATTAATAGTATCAACGTTAACTTTGTTAACATATAATATAAAACAATTTAGAATCTGTTATAAATAACATTTACTCTTCAACTAAAAAAGTTTACTGTTACCCTTGAATGACGCAAATTGTAGGTCGTAAAAAGCACCCGAAACTGAAAGCGAGAGGTGGCTATTAGTGCTAATTAAAAAGGACGAACCAATTAATCGCCAACCCTAACGTTTAATTGCTATTACTTGTTGGTAACGAGCTAAGGTATGTACGGAATGTTTTAGTACATTCCACTTAGGGTTTGCGCTAATGCTCACAATTTTTCTATTGCTTAAGGATTGTGCAGATAATCACTACATAGTATAAAACAGTCACTTTCCGCTGTCTGTCCCTTTGTATGCTTAGATCTTTAAAATGATGCAACGGAATTTGCTGCGGTTCTCTTTAATAGATAGAGTGGGATTTAAGAGGAACGTTTATATGATAAACTGGCTTTCATCCGGGTGGACTACTGACTTTGGGCAGCATTTTAATTTCCTAGGATATTATTATTGCAAAAGACAGTATTCAAAGCAGACGAAGTCGCGGGCAAAAGCTAGTTGATAATAAAATTATTATTGAGTGATTGGTGTCGTACTGTGCTATATAACACAGATAACAAAAGCCTATATGTTAAGTGTGACGTTAGTGACGGAACATAAAATCGAGAAACCAGTGATTCATAGAACGGATTCATGTAATCAATCAAATCCGAAATATTCGAAGAGAGTTCAGAGCGTCACGAAATCAAAATGAGAACAGTCAAATCTTCATCCCTGCAGATAAATCCTGTCGCACGCACGCCCGTTTGCTATGGATTTTGGAGGATCAACGGCACTATACAGATTACACATTACTCAGTCATGCTTGCCGAAGATTACAGACGGGGGTTTCGGTTCGATTTTCGACTGTTGAATTCACTCTGAAGTCTCGCCGCGTATTTTATCTTTCCACTCGAAAGGATTTTCTTTGAAATAGATAAGGTTTTATTTTTCTATTACTGTGTATGGTCTTGCTTAGGTGTTACACCCGGGTGAAACCAAGCTCATCGCCATAAATAAAATCGTAGCCTTCAACAGGGCAATAGGTTAACAAGGCTTTGGGGCACGAAGCTGTGTAGGTCGGCGCGAAATGGTGGAAGGTACTCCTCCTTTCCCCGACTCCCGAAGAAATCAATTCCCAATATTGTAAAGTAAACAGGGTTACAGATAACGTTATTTAATCTCTTAATTTAGCTACCACATTGCTTGTTGATAAACATTATCGACTGATTTAACAGCCAATCATCATAATTAACTAGAATGTAACATTTTGATCACAACCATTTCGCACTTTTAAACAAGAAATCATTCAACTAGAAGAACGAATCAAACTTTCTATATACATACATGAATACACTTTGAAATCTCCTTAAAATTACAAGACCAAATGTAACAGGATAGAGAATGGGGATTGTCAAAATCAACATTATACTAATTAAGCTTCGCAAACGTCAGTTCAATTTCACGCAATGCGACTCGCTAAAGCTTTATAATTGGTATAAATATTAAATAAAGATGGCACTTTGTGTGTCTGTGTGTATACTCACTCGCGCAAATTTTTACCGATGAAAAAAGAGGTACTCAATTCGACGTCAATATTTTTTTTACTTTTCTTTTGGTAACTGATGTTCCTAAATGCAAAACAATTGTCATACATTATATTACATCATAAATTGTTGGATGTCAGATTTTCCATTTTATTCTACAAATCTTTTACGAATTTGACGATTGAAGTATTTAAGATAAATATTACGTTGCAAATATAAAAAGACAAATTAGTTACATACTTTGGAAACCAACATAGCTTTGTTGGATGTAACCGTTGATTTTTTGGCGGTAAAAATGAAATTAAAATACAATAAAGTTAATTTAAAGCTATGCAATAAAGACGCCAAATAATTTTAATGCGACAATTGAATATTAAGTATTAGCGAATTTACACTCAGTGGAGATGTTTTGAACAAATTGTAACTAAATAAGCCTCATAATTTAAAAATTTAAATCAGCCTCGATCTTGTCGAGCTTAATCCCACGTCAACCACACAAAGCTTTCGTATATTATGTTCAGTTTTAAATACAAAGGGAATTGTGCGTTTGAAACTGAAATCCACTTGTCCATAATATTAATAGGCAGAATAATAATAATTTTATTATTAATTCACTGTATGTAGTATGTATGTATGTATGTATGTATGTTAAATGAATAAATTATAATAATTTGTTTCTTTTTGGGCCAATTCCACACACGGCTATCCGATTACAAATTTGGCAATTCAATGCTTGTGTTATGTTAAACGGACGGCTAATGAACATACGTGTATACATACATAATAACATTTAGGTAGATTTTTTTATTAGACTCAGACATAGAACAAACAAATGTGCTCATCATACACTGGCTCAAATTGCTACGGCATGCACACATGTGTTTCTTTTCTAGTAGACCACTATGTGCACCCTGCCTATGTTA
>DWUN01004855.1:0-10357 GCA_018249975.1 Passova gellias | reverse complement strand
ATAGCTCATTTATCGAGGAAGGCTTTAGGCTATATAACATCACGCTAAGATGAATAGGAGAGGAGCAGCAATAAAAATAATTTATATGGCAGAACAAAGTTTGCCAGGTCAGCTAGTATTCGATAATAACACACATTTTAATATTACACTATTCATTGCGAATATTATTATCTCAAATGCAATCCGCGCGCTCATTTAACTAATGAGAACAGATGGAATCTCGGCGGTTTTCCTGTGTACAAATGGCGAACAGCAAAAAAATACATCCAACATAATATCGAAACCCAAAAGTTTCGTTGCTCAATGTGTTATTTAGTTTTATTATCTTCATGTGTTAAGATTTCGAATCATTTGAAATCGAATTTAATGTATCAATCATCGTAATGTCAATAATTTATACGGAGACGGAGATATCATCAATTCTATAAGACAATGGCGGTTGTGTGCGTTTCTTTGGAAACGCTACAAAAACTCGGCCATTTAACCTATATTCATCTGGCTCTGACATCATCCAATCGCTCCGAAAATACCAAGAAATACCCCGACGCGTGTTTATTTTGTTCCAATTAAAAAAAAAAGTACGAATAAAAAAATCGAACGCAATAAGCTTTTTGCGATCGGTCGAATCAAGAAAAAAATCAATTATCTTTGCCCCATGCCATTTCAGGTTGCACTTCGAAATTAGAATATTGAAAATTATTTATGGTTGCACACCTACGTTCCAATTTTGAAATACCTGGTTCCGTGAAGTTGAAATTTTTTACATACTTTAAGACAAAATCCATAGACAATCTAGCTTCGTTACAGTACCCAATTAAAACGATATATACACTCACATAAATATTTTTATTATCTATGTACCAAATATAGAACAAACAAATTTATATTTGTCACACAAAATGTTTCTAATCGAGAATCGAACCTAAAACTGCAATGTGGCAATCAGGGTCCTTAACCACTGGACCACGAAGCTGGTTAAAGTAGCAGCTAGCGCCAAAGTACCCTAACAGGGACCTAATCGATTTAGGCGACTGACACCCAAATACTATATAATTTGGCGCTCATTATTTTCGTTAATCCGCTACTGGTTGTGTAGTTTTTTTCCCAATTCCGAACCCACATTAATTTTTGTAACACAATAATTTGACGCATTACCAGTTTTTCGAGGCTACCTTGACGCTTATGTTTGCGATTTGGATTTTTTATTAAAATATCTTTATGATCGTTAGTTATTTACTTGATCTTTTTTAAATACGGAAAAGTACAATTCGGACTTTAAGTGTTAAAGCTGTTATAAATAATATGAGGTTGCTAAATTTAGTGATTATTTCAAGTGCTTCCTGATCAATAGTGTAGACTGTTCTATGTAGACAAATCATTACTCCTTCTTATAATCTTTTTTACGGTTCAGAAAAAAAGAAATAAAAAACATTATATATTAATAAAAAGGGTGCCACTAAATAACTGATACAAAAACGATTCGATATAACACAAAGGAAATAACTAATAAAATAAAACAGGCCCGTGAAACACCTATTAACAAAAAGCATTACCATTAAAAAAATTAGACGCCACACAATTCAAACATCCCGTGTTCGAGTCCGATTCCAAATTCGAAATTCGAAATCGTATCGCGTTCTGACGTTTCCTCTACGTGCCGTTTCCGCTCTGCGCTTGCGCACGACGAATCCCTAATCGCGCGCTTTTACATTTTTTTTTATTTTTCTGGGCGAGGATACATTTTTTTTTTCCGTGACCAGCTATGTGTATCCTGTTGTTTTGATTGATGGCACGGAGATAGGCTGGCGAAGGCTCCATTACTAAGTCGGATCTCATAGGGTCCGTTGATAAATTGGCTGTGTGTATTCGTGACGCGTCCGCCATTTTGGTTTTGCTCCCAATAGATCTTTAGACCTGGTAGCTTTAAGTAGTTTTACTGAGTTTTGATGAATAAGGAATCGACAAATATTTCACTATTTATTATTAAAACAATTTAACAATAAATGATTAAATATTCACCATTTAAAATTTTGTTATTTAATTTAAACTGTTATTGGCAACATTAATCAAAAAGTGCCAAAGAGTTTAAATATTCATTCTTAGCTGCATAGTGTTACCATTTATTGGTATTGTTTAGTATTAAACAAATTGGTTTCGTTATAGTTTTTCATTTATTGAGAAAAATAAATAGAATATGGACTATATACACTAAGCACTGTTAACGATTAAAGATTTTGGTACATAAAAGTATATCTTACAATATACATGTATTAATTTGTGATGATTTTTTGCAAGACTCTTCTTGTACAACTTGATCATCCTAATCTTGTGGCCGATTCTATTAGTTTTAAGTCTGTGTTAGTTAATATGTATCAGCTGATTGACCGGTAAATGATGACTTCATCGCCATAGCAGGGCTTTGGGAGCTCATGAATTACAATATGCTTCGCGCAGATTAAACGTGACAACAAATTATAATTTACAAAATGAAAAATATAGTTTTCACAGCGCCATTTTTAAATATTATATTTGCAGTGGTGCCAAGTATCCAATAAGGCACTGGGGCGTATTAAGCACATGATTTAGCCCTATCTTTATTTGAAATTTTCAATTATTGTTTTTTTTAATATTCTCCTTCTCACCATCTATTCCATTTGGGACTTAAACGTAACTGGTGAAATGTGGGGGTGTGCTACACTCCTCTGCCTACCCCTTCGACGATTACAGGTGTGATGTTACGTTTAAAAAAGATAGAAAAGTAAGGAAAGAAAAGATAGGAAAAATATGTATATATTGATCTTTTATTCGACCGTTTTACTGTTTCATCCGAGACTCCTCTCGTATTAATGTTTTACTCTTTACTCGACTGCGCTAGCCAAGAGCGGATTGGCATGTTAAATGTTCAACAGACACAGTAGTTTTTGCGAATTTGACTGACCCCGTGATGTAGTGGTTAAAGACCCCGACTGTAAAACCGGAGGTAGTGGGTTCGATTCCCATCCAGAAAAAAACATTTGTGCGATAAGCACATGTCTCGGGGAGCAGTAACAATATGTACACATGTATTATATCGTATCGTGTTTATCAGCTGTCCGGTTACCGTAACACCTGGGAACCTAGCCGGTTATTAATTGCAGGTGATGGTACACTAACAATAGATGCGAAGCCCGTGACGAGCGGTCCGTGACTCCTGACCTATGGCGCACTGATTTGGTCACACACCTGCCGTCAGGAAGTGCGGCAGTTCGAGGGGCATAGCTGTTGTCGTTTAACGGTTTCATTATTTTACGTATATATCTTTTATAAGGATTGATCTTAATATGATACATATAAATAAAATTGATGTGTCTGTCTGTGATATCAAATATCAAATATAAGCCGTGTTTTTTCAAGTGTTTGGAATAATAAAACGCAAACCTTTTTTAATATAACCTGATAAACATACATATATACATTATACATAGAATATTTATATAACTGTTATATTCATCTTTATTACGACCAGACACAGAACAAACAAATGTGCTGTACACACAAACGTTTGTCCTGGTTGGGAATCGAACCCGCGACCATCGGGGTTCCAGTCAGGGTCTGCAACCGCTCGAAAACGAGGCCGGACTGCGTGTACTCGCATTGTACAGATTCCACGATACCACGTGTTCTGTTCCCAGCTGTGGGATGTGGGAATGGCGTGCCCGGTGTCGTGCATGTGAGCACGCAACGCCGCTGAGATTCGGACGCGTGGGAACATAAATTGTATCACAACGTTGTATAAAACAATGTCGCTTGCCGCTGTCTGTCCCTATGTACGCTTAGATCTTTAAAACTACGCGACGGATTTGGATGCGGTTTTTTTTTAATAGATAGAGTGATTCAAGAGGAAGGTTTGTATGTATAATAACATCGTTTATATCGTAGAGAAATACTGTTATTTTGGAGGTTTCTAATGTGATGTCGTAAATAGTTGCATTTTTTGCGGCCGGGGCGGGACGAAGTCGCGGGCAAAAGCCAGTTAAGTATATTTAGATGTGCACTAAGTGTATTGAAGAATAGACTTGTGAAAGAGTGATAATATTTTATATATTATATATTCTAACTAGCTGTGCCCGCGACTACGTAGGCGTTTGCATTTAATCTAACATATAAAAATTCCGTGTCGCAGTGTTTGTAACAATACTATTTCGAAACGGCTTGACCGACTCATGAAATTTTGTGTGTATATTCATTAGGTCTGAGAATAGGATGTAAACTATTTTTCACAACTCTAAGTGATAATCGTGGTCAACCCCAAATTTTTTTTTTTTTCATTTTTGGACCATTTTTTTTTATGATTTATCGTGAAAAACATACAACCCGAAATTTGCGCCCTTCTACCACCAACCCCTATTTTTTAATAGCGATAATGCTTGGTATTTTATATAATTCTTAATGAAAAGTAGCCAAGTTACACCTTATTTTTTGAGTCTATTTCACATTGGAAATGGATTTTTTCTTGTTTTTTCTTTCAACCCTTGCATCGGTCTACGTAGACATTTGCCGTCTCTCATAACGAGGTCTTAGAACACAACCCACCACTGGCTGCAGACATTACTGCTTTATATAGGTATTTATTGTAACTTAGATTTCAAAGATGTCACTAAATGCCTGACAGCATTAGCTACCCTTTGGGAACCAACCCTTGGGAGTCAACCCTTGGGAACCAACCCTTTGGGATGCGATAAGTTGGCAAAGTTCCAAGTACGAAAATTTTGTGGGTAAGTTGAAACGAAAACAACAAATAAAATCCAGTGAGACTCGTTTAATTCTCGACAATGCATCTCTTAAAACTTTATAATACACACTGACTTTACATCTGTACAGAACCACGCGTGGCTGTCACTGTTCACAGTCCAACAGATTTGGCGGGAAACCGACACTTGTAAGAAATAGGAGTTACACGAAATTGACAGTACAAAAGAAACATTTGTAAAAAATAGGAGTTACACGAAATTGACAGTAAAAAAGAAACATTCGTGAGAAATAGGAGTTACATGAAATTGATGGTAAAAAAGAAACATTTGTAAGAAATAGGAGTTACACGAAATTGACAGTAAAAAGAAACATTTGTAAGTAATAAGTAACATAATAAAATTGACAGTAAAAGTGTTAGTTATCGGCGTATAATTTGAGAGTCACAGACGATCATTGATTGTTGAAGTAACTTTGGAAATATGGGAGAATGATCCGATTAAACATCCGGTTTAAACCGGTTCACCTCACTTTTATACAACTGTAATGTTTAGGTTATGTCACTTTCGATATTCAATACGAATCAAATCGTTATAAATTGTCTAATCTTCCTTTTAATAAATTGCAATTGTTTATTTTGGAGCGTCATTCAATTGGTTTTTGGTGACAAAAATGTGTAAAAATTAAGTCTTGTGTAAGTTTACACAATGTATTGTCACAGGGGTATGCAGATAATGAGTCTTACCGCGTTCGGTCGTGACTTTTTTAAACTATCAAATTAAATGCCGACAACTGTAGAATTGATTATTTAGAATCCAAGATTATGTAAGTAATTACATATGTTGATCTATATAAGCGGCTCTCGCACGATCGATTTTCTGTCATTGAGGAAAGATTTGATTGTTTGTTTGTTTGTATTGAATAGGCTCCGAAACAACTGGCCGTATTTCAGAAATTCTTTTACCATTAGAATCCTACATTATCCCTGATGACCATAGGCTATATTTAATACGAGAAAAAATAGAATAAATCTTATCTACGAAATTCCCACGGGATCTAAAGCTCCGCGGGTAATACCGCGAGGCACAGCTTTTTTTTAATATTCCTGTAGGTATGTATTAACATATTGAATCTAAATTGTACTCAAATGTACTGTAGCAGTAATAACATAAGTACGGGCAGAAGAAAATATTGTTTTGAATCTGTTAATGAAAAAATGACAGTTCAACGGAAAATTACTGTTTAAACAAACATTTATTAGAAAAAAACATGATGAGTTTTGACAGTTGGTTCAAAGTGGAATTCCAAAGTGAATCTTGAAAATATCTAAAACAGCTAACACAAAAGTTATGTGATTACGGATCGTGAGCGAGCCGCTTAATAAAAATTATGAAAAATACTTCAAAATAAAGACCTTTATATACATAGCGGCGCAAAGTTAAAGACAGGTTTTTAATGAGGTTATAAGTTTCCGAATTTGAGCTGTCTTGTATGAAATAAATTAGGGTCAATACACATTATCATGCAGGCTTCCGTCACCATTCACAACGCTAAGGCTTTTATAAATTTGTACTGTTAAAGTCACCGTAGCAATAGTTCAAGGATTATTTGAAACGCGGAATTAGAAACGGGACCAACAGAAAACTTGTTTTTGACAAATTTTGGTGTGATATTATTGCTTTCAAAGATTTCAGTTTGAAATTATTTAAAAAGCTTTTGTAATAAATGCTTTCACAAATTCAGCTACTGACTGGATGACAGTGTGCATTGACCATTTGCGGTACGTGTTAAAACAGATTTTCAAATGCATACATCAGTTTCAATAAATGCAAATGAAAAATTCAATAATAAATGTCTTTTCAATATAAAAAAAAAATGTTAAACCAATGGATTTAACACGAAAGCTAGATAAATAAACTCTCAAATAATATGACTACATCGTTACACAACACTTTGAAAACAAACAGAATATTGAATGTATTTTTTTTAATGTAAATATTTTTCTTTAAATAATACGTAAAAACAAATCTATCTACATTACAATAATTTTAATTATAGATATTTTTTTTTAAATGTAACGTAATGTTTAATGTAATGTTTAAATGTAACGTTTCATTAATAAATGCTTTAACGGAATTACAATTTGTACAATTTGTAATTGTTATTTGCAATGTACATTTTGCGGTTTTATTAATTAATGGTTTTTGTAAAAACTGTTAATAATATATTTATCGCATAAATAAATTTTAGGTTCAATTAAATAAATTTAACATAACCAAATATTGCTTGTCTGTACATACATTTCGAGTTTTTATAGTATGCATATGTATATTTTCGTTTTATTTTTATTAATATAAATGTTAAATTTTTAATGAGGTGTATTTTTAAAGTGTAAAGGAATTATCGTTTTTGCATTAGACATTTATTTCGATGGATAATTAATGAAATCTACATATATACAGTTCAAAATAAAACAGACGAAACATGCATTACTTTGATGCATCAATTCAATATTCTCAAAGTCATTTGGAATACACCTCATTTGTTATCGATTTCCGCATTCAATAATTCAGCAGCGTAAGATAGATAAACAAAGAAATAAAAGATAAGAAAAAGATACCCTATAAATCTATATACCATTGCACGAACGAAGTGAACATTTATTGCGTTTCCAATCTAAGATTGTTTATCCTATTCTATCTTTGTAAAATTCATTAATCAACTTTACATTTTAAGTAGACTCATAGACGCCGTTCCGTCAATTACGCCGCGAGGTATACCCTTCGCTATCCGCAGCGTCCATCATAGAAAACTTGCCCTTACATCTAATCACATTAAATATACATACATACGTGAATTTACAATAGAAACATTTTATTTACAACGTTAAATATTACATACAAACTAGCCTAAGTATATATTTTTTTTTACAGAGGAACAAAACAAGTGGAACTATTACACTACAGACCCCCACACGAACCAATGAGTTCTCATTTCGCGTCCGGTAGCGCGCACGGATCACTTCTGCCCGCGTCCAGAAGGTTCTCGATCAGCATCGAAGCTCTCTGAGCGTTCTTCTGGTCGCTGGCCGCCGGCTCGAAAGCGTCTTGTTCCGCGCTCTTCGGCGGGTAGAACGCCGAGATCGGATCGAAGACCGGACAGAGTTCGGCTCGCTCGCCTCCCCCGCCGCCCCCGCCCCGCGAGCCGAACTGGTCTTCGGTCGTATTCGGCTCGGCGTCGGGGAACTCGCTGGACGACGTCACGGCGTCCTCCGCAGCGTCCCTGTGCCTGTGGAAGTCGAAGCGCTGGCTCGGCAGGTACGGCGCGAAGCCGTACGGCGTGGATCAGGCGGCCGCGAGCTGGCGCCACATCGTATGTCACATGGTCGCCATGTACGGCCACGAGAACGAACTGCCCGACAGCAGCATGTCCCTGATGAGGGTCTCTATCGGCGTCTTGCCCACCAGCCGCACGAAGAACAGCTGCTCTATCACTTGGGAACTGACCGTCCTTAGCGACGGCAATCTCAACAGGAGTTTCCCGAACCTCGTCGGCTGGTTCGGGTACTGACTCCTGCAGTACTCCTCGAGGGCGCACTGCGACTTCTCCTGTAAGCTCTCTATGTGGGACACGTCAGAGAGGCCGCAGGCGTCTGCAAAAGGAGAAACAAAAGAACGTCAGTGATATTAACGATCGCACAAACATTTCTGCCGCAGAGCCTCGGTCTGGAGAGAGCGAGACGCACTGATACTAAAGGTTACATACATTAGATCTTAAATAACAACGCACGTGTCTTAATCCATAACGACTAATTTTAGTGACGTTAATTGGTCGTAAGCATCATACATAAGTCAAAAATGTTAATATAATACGTGGTCGTAATAATAAGTGGCTTTGTTTAATGTTGCCGGTAACTATGATACTCTATTTCATATTTGTTTTTAAGAACGATCAGCCCGTTGGTCCAGTGGTTAGTGAACCTAACTGCTGAGCTAGAAGTTGCGGGTTCGATTCCCAACCAGGAGAAATCTTTGTTTTGTAAGGTAACATACTTTTGGAGGTCATTATAAAAATATAAATACGTGTATCACTTGTCTTGGTTAGAGACAAATAAGCTCGTAAACAGAGCTTTGCAGAAGCTATTGTTATTATTATGTAAAATGACATTTGTATTGCTAAGCTTTGTTTTAAAATGTCTCAACCCCAAAACCCCGGTAGATGCTAATGTTGCCATCAAAATTTAATCCAAGCTAGATAATGGAGTGTGCCGCTACATTAAATTTCGTTTATTTATCCCAACGTTTACCAGTTAGCGCTGAACGTGTACGATCATAACTTTGAATAGGAACCCTTGGTTCTCATACAAAAAGGTCTTGTGAAGTTAATGTATACTAATAGGCAAGTTCTTATTTTGTACTTTACAAAAATTTTAATTTTGTATGTACTTAATAAAAATTTTAATTTTGTATGTACTTAATTAAAATTTTCATTTTGTACTTAATAAAAGTTTTCATTTTGTACCTACTTAATAAAAGTTTTAATTTTGTACTTAACAAAAATGTTAACAAGAATCAGATATTAATAATGTTTTAAACATCCATTAAGTTACTTAGCGTTGATAGTGTAATGATTTACATTTCAACCTTTCGTTCCAAATGTCTCCGGTTCGTATCCGTGCATGCTTGATAATTGTTATATATATAATTAGTTGACCCGGCAAACGTTGTTCTGCCATATAAATTATAACAGTATTTCTCTACTATATACTATACATATAAACCTTCCTCTTCAATCACTCTATCTATTAAAAAAAACCGCATCAAAATCCGTTGCGTAGTTTAAAGATTTAAGGGAACTTGGGGATATAGGGACAGAGAAAGCGACTTTGTTTTATACTATGTAGTGATTGTTGATTGCATTTGGAAAGTCGTTACAATTGTAGACGGTAGAAATAGATTGACCACAAGTCGTTGCATTTCAAGAATCTATTGGCATCATTACCAAATTACAAAACATTCGTGGACAGCGAGCGCGATGTCACTGGACGTCTGTGTCATTGTACGCAAATGAGAGATCGACACGGATAAAGCTTTACGCAACACGAATGTCAATTCGTTACCAATTCGAGAAAAACCTCGTGTCGCAGAGGAAGTCGACTCGAATGGGGGACAGTTATTTCGTCGACGGCCGCGTAAATACATACGCAGAACGACTGCTAATGTTGCTTACGTTGGATTACAGCCAACGACAACAACAGATACATTCGACGAACCATCAACACGCGACGGCGTTACAGCCCGTTAGGGGTCTTCATAATTTTTTTTTAAGCGGGGCAAAAACTGAAAAATGCCGCCCCCTCCCACTTATATTTATTTTTACCTTTATCATCTTTATAATTTCAGCTATCAGATGTCCACTGAGTGATTGGCATTCGGACATGGCCTTCCGGAAATAAAGTATAGTAATGTTCGTGCGTAGTGTAGGTACTTGTAAAGTGAGAATTTGGCTGCCCTCTGGATTTGACACCCGGGGCCTAGGCCAACCCCCCCCCCCCCCCCCCCCCCCCCCCCCCCCCCCCCCCCCCCCCCCCCCCCCCCCCCCCGCCCCGCCGCCCCGCGCCCACCGCCCC
>DWUN01004854.1:0-10357 GCA_018249975.1 Passova gellias | reverse complement strand
AATCAGAGGTGCGTGCCAGGATCGAACCCAGACCCCCGGAGTGAGAGGCTGAATTGAAACCACTAGGCTATCACTGCTTTTATTGGCGAGTCAGATTTGCAAGGACAGAGATATTTGGTCCTCGGTACTTTCTGCCTACCCCGTTAGGGACCTGTCGTGATGCTATATATGTATTGTAGAAATTATAATTTTTTTATATTTAGAATAGAAATATAAGATATATTGTATTATGTTATATGATATGATGATGTTAAATAATATTAATACGAAGATAATTACGGAAATATAATGTAAAACCAGAATCCATAAAAATTACTTATTTGGCCGTCACCCGAGAATTATTTGAAATGAGTTGGATGGATGCCAATTGGATAGGTGTAAATTGATACTTTTAACTCTCTTATTTTCAGAATAGCATCTATAATTATCCTGTTTGGTTTGATATAATTGTAAGAGAAATAATTTTGAAATTGATTGCAGACTAGTTGGCAGTATGGGCATGTTTTGTAAGGGTGGATATGAGTAATTCTAGAGTGCGAATATCTAGCACACATTTACTTTGTCAGTGAGTTTTACGCGGGCGCGGGGAATAGAGCAAGGAGACTGAAATAGGTGCGCGGGCGCGAGCGTCGCCTAATTTGGTCGCGGCTGACGAGAGAATTCGATTACACGAGCTGCACACGTATTACGTGTACGTATTAACTATACGAACGCTACAATTAATCTGAGACTTGCGTAAATGTATAAAATTTATACCGATGATTATTTAAGGATATAAACGACCTTCATGGAGGTTACCGCGTGTCCCACGTGCCATTATCTTCTTTAAAAAAGAAATAATTGTTTTTCAGGGAATTAAACTAGTTTTTTTCAAAATAGAATAAAAATGTAGGTTCTCTGTAGTATGTTATCCTTATTTTATTTGAATGTGTATGAAGTAAATGGATGATATATCATCTCTAAGCACGCATACATAGGTACAGATTAGACAAATGAACAATTGATTGACTATACATTTCAAGTCACGTCTTGGTAAGTGTCAGAATTGCAATTAATTTCTCATAATATTAATCCGCATGTTGTAATCCTGTTATTTAAAAATCTTTACAAGTTCTAGATCGATATAAGAAATCAAATGTATACAATACAATAGTTTGTAATTAGGATGGAAAGGCCGTTGCTCGTTGCTGACGGACGACAGACGGGCTTCAACGGAACGGTTTAAATTTACGAACTCGAAGTTTCACACACACTCGAGCGCGGCGATGCATCACGGTGTTCCATTACACCCGACGTTGATATAACACTTCACTTAACGATTGTCGCACTACACATTGGTATACGACCATAATTTTCGTAATATAAGTTAGTAAATTCCTTATTAAACGTCACTAAAACTCACCTACGGCAAGAAAAAGAAGATGGCCCTACAAGATGGTTCAGCCAACACGAGCCACAGTTGCTGACTGGCGCGAGGCGGGCGGCAAGGCGCGGCGGGTAGTGCGTGGGCGCCGCCCGCCCCCGCGAGCGCTGTGCATCCACCGCCCGGAGCCCCCCGACGCCCGCTTTTTCGTGCAGACATTTTTAGAGCAGTGGCGTTTTGACACTATCACCGAAATAACACAAGCTTAGGCTCCTGTTTGGTGCGACTCGAATAACTTGTAAATATGAGACCATAGCGACATCAAATTTTATTTACCAGTAGAATGAAGCACGTAGCAAGCTGTTTAAATGTTAGACTATATACTTATATAAATGTATTAATATGAACTTGTTAATAATAATTTAAACATATCTACGAGTATGTTGGAAGTTTAACCATTTATGTACATTCGAGTGCCATATTTTTTTTATATTTGAAATAGGCCACAATCTCGCCTGATGGTAAGCAATGTAGCCTTCAGTGTAGCATGCTTGCCTAGTAAATGGCTATTCACTCCACGTTTAAAAAGCTTCGGTTATAATTCTCGGAAAACAGACGGAGGTAGTTTGTTCAACTGCTTGGCAGTTTTAGTCAGGAATGACGACGAAATCGTTTAGTTAATGGGACATCTGAAAAGGTGGGATGCCCGCCGTGATTCTGGACGTCCGGTTGTAGAAGACAGATGCAGGAGATGAGGTCATGCAGTTGGAGTGCACAAAACAGCAATAAATAAACATGCGTATAACAATTAAGTCTCATTTGATGCAAACGTTGTTGGACTATTGTTTTTTAAATTAAGTATTGTATTTCTTTACATTTATTACGATTACTTTTTACATGTAAACATGGTAAGTATTATATCTAGACGATGAAATGTCACTGTAACCCCAGCTATTTGTGTTGTAATGTTAATATTACAAATAATAATACTCTATTGCAATAGAGCTTTTCTTGTTTAATAAAACGTTAAGATAAAAAAATTAATAAAACACATTTAGTAAACACAGAAATGTATTTCACAGAACTTATTTCCTTAGTATGTATGTAAAACTTTTTAACCGTGTTTCGGAACTTTCACAATAAGTATACTGAGCCATCTGGATAATATCAAGTGGTGCCAATTCTGCTCAGCGGAAATGTTTGGAATGTGGAAGGTGTCACTTTTAGATATTCTCTTTGTACTATGAGATTTTTCATTATGAATGTTATAAAGTCCTTTAAAGTTTTAAACTGTTGATTAATGTAGTAGGTACCTACTACTTATTTATATGAGCCAACACTTCCCATCAGAGAACGAAACCGTACAATACAACATATTTAGCAAATTTTATTCAATTAATTTAAATTATTTAGAGACATGTAATCAGTCAAATATATATATTATATATACATAAAGACATATACAAGTGTGTATGTTTTATTCCACTAAGATCTAAATCGGAATGATAGTCGCCTTACTTAATTCTGACTTAACTTCTTAGTTAAGTACAATTTATTATATTAACAAGCACGATAAATTGTAAATCGCAATAACGCCTACGCTTCACTAGTTTACTAGTTTTCCTTATGAATAATTTGCCTCACTTCTTGAACCTCGTCATCCGTTAAAAATAATTTGAGTATAACACAATAAAAATATAAAAACATTAGGTCAAATAACTTCCATTATTTCAGACCTGTGTCTGTTTCAGCTAGTGCACATACGAATTCATTATCGATATAACGTGTAAAACGAATCGTGCTGTCACACTCTGCCATACCTTTGAGTTTAATAATAGCCGTTTGGTAAATTTTGCTAAATCAATTGTTTTATCACTGCCGCGTGATTGCTACGAGCGACTGGTGAGGTTCGAAACTAATCGGGCACACTTAAGATGATTATATGGGAGTAATGTAACTGAAGATAATAATAATTATTTAGCAGGAATACAATCATGTATCCTATCCTACTTTATGTTATCATTGATTTCTCGTAAATGGCTCAACTTCGCTGTATCGGGATCTCGCAGATACTTCGCAGACTCAATGTGCTCCTCCAGTCTGGTGGTGATGCTTGGGTCGGTCACAATTCGGACCGCGCCTTTTCACATGGCCTCAAATTATTCGGGAACGGTAGAAAGGCGCCTTCGTCCAATTGGTAGAAATTTTAGTGGGAATGGGTAAAATGTTATTTAACCTCCGCAGACAACCCGGTGCAGTAAACATTTTCCTTTTAATATTATGTAGCATCATTCAACTTAGCTTAGATTCACTGACACAAACGAAGTTGTGCGTAGAAGCCTAGTGTTAAATATAAATATAAGCGGGTCGAGTCGCAAGCAATTCATATTACAACAGGCGTATGGTGGGATAAACGTTATAACGACCTCATTCTTCTGTCGCTATTTCGGGAGGTGGTTCACGGAGATTATAGAGATCATGTAGCGTGGCATACGTAGAGCTCGTCATGATTTTACGTTGAAGAAATAACAGATGGCCGCGCATGGCATCGTACTTAACTTGTTCACAGCTGCCCATAAACACGTGTAGGAGGTTTTAGTATCTCTAAATTATTCAGATTTTGATAGGTAAGATCCTGGCTTTCTACTGACATCTTAGTGCGACTGCCAATATATATCGGCAAATATCGGCTTTACCTGGCAAAAATATATGATCATCACATGTTTTGGTTAACACATGCATTAAACTTGCAAATATAATTATGTCATTTTAATTTGTTACTGAATTTACATATTACACTTTATCCTCGACCTCGAGTTGGTGTACTAAGGAAGGGAGCGTGTTTTTCACTAATGTGGAAAAATGATCTGCTAGTGTTTGCCATAACAGATAAAAGCATTCGTGAATAAATGAACGCCAGAAATACGCCCCAGAATGTAACAGTCTGTAACAGTGATGTCTTAGTATGCGTAGTGAATGCGTCATTAATCGCTACGTATACTGCTGAGCCACAAGTTAAAAATCATTTGTACTTTTTCCTATTCTTTTGCATATTTTTTCCGCGAAGATAGTCAAGCAAATAAAAATTGTGTTTCTTTAACGCCTACAAAGAATTAGAGAATTTATAAAGTAGGTTACTCGTGTGTATCATATTTCGCCATGTAATAACTCTTGATTCAAAACACCATAAAACCTTCCAATGCCGGAGGGAATAAATGGAATGTTTCAAGACAAGGATGAATTATCTAAGTGCGGCCCTAGTAGACTGACATTTCCCTAGGGATAACCTGGAAATGATTAGATGTTCATAGATGTTCATAGAAAAAGTGTAACATTTCTCGATACGGTCTGAAGAAGTTGCACGTTTCCTCTTGCAATAAAATCTTCTGTTCAGTAAAGTACACAGTAACAAGTGAAATTACCAATAACATAAAATTGCTAGGACAGAGATATTTGGCATTCAGTACTTTCTGCCTACCCCGTTAGGGACCTGGCGTGATGTTATGTACGTATAAAATCTAAAGCTTCACTATAGGAGGAGACATAAGCCCTACATGGAACCATAGAAAGGGTGATTGATGATGAAACTTCAAGCTAAAAGTCATCATAGTTTCATTATCATCATCATCATCCTCAAGGCACGGAACCGCACACTGTTCGCAGCCAGTAGGCAACTTTCACTATTAGTTTTAATAGTCTTTTATATAGTGTCAATCCATTTAAAACTACATTCAGGAACGTACATCTGAAGCCGGAATTAAAAGTAAAACGAAAACTATTTTCCATATTCTGATGTGTGCATGGAATCGTGACATCACAATCACGTCCTGATCAATCATGACCGTTTTTTTAAATTTCATTTTTACAACTGTCAGGTAACCAATTGTCACTAATTAAAAACCAAGGAATTATTTCTGTTATCTTCTAAACATTTACATATAAAAAAATAATAACACCAAATTTGATACATTTTATTACTTCCATACATTACATTATCAACGTTTCTGTCAATGTTTTATATTCAAGATGCTGAAATTTGGCGACGAGCCACACGATCGCTCCCACTAGACTCATCTTATACATCGGACGTCAATACATACGGAAAGCGACCCGCCTCACTAAAGCGATTAGTAGACCTTCCCTAGAGTCAGACAAACCGTGTTGCCGTGCTGTTGTGAATTCGAAATAGGAACAGACGCAGGCTTAGGTAGCTCCAATGTTTTCGGCAAACCAGAGATTTTATTACTAATGGGTACATATTTTCTACACACGCGAACACCTAATAATTGATTATATTTGGCGACATGTCTGATAGTTGTCATGTTCATTATATCCTTCCTTATATAAAACAACCTCGAGAATCGGTTTATATATCTGCTGGCATGCAAAAAAAACTTTACTAATTTTAACAAAATTAGCATAATCACAGGAAACCCAAAATTCATAATGTAATAATCAATATAAAAACTGTGATTTTGTTGTGTTATCAATCTAAAAACGCAAAACAATTCTTTATTATAATATCACACACCACGTTACCAATTTGTTTCTGTTAAACAGGATGCTTACTACTGTTTACGAATATCTAGTTCTTACAAGGCTATTTTAGTTTTCACTATCAAGTCTTCAACCTCACTAGCCGACGACACTCGGAGACAATACAGGACAAACAAGAGGCTGCCAGCAGGTGGCAGGCAGGACGAATATGTATTATACGAGTATATGTATGTATTATAAATATAAATATGTATTATATATCTATAATACCTACTTGTAGCCGCAATATAATTATAACAGTAATAATAGTTTTTAATGACATGAAAACGGTAGCAAAATACAAGCAGCAGTTACACAGGGCTGCTCCACCCACGGATATCACCAACCGACATCAAGAACAAACTAGAACGCAGGAATAAGTCTATTAATGTTCGTTTACTTCATAGTCATTTTTGTAAGAATTTTATTCAAATGGTGTCTGTCCTATTATCTGGATATATTCACAACCACGTTAATGCATCTGAGGATTGAGTACAGTTATCATTAGAAAACATGACAACGACAACCATCAGATCGACCCATAATCAAATAATATAATAATAAAATTGTAACGCAATAAATAAATTATAACCGCGATTCTAAATACATGAAATATGCATATTTGTACAGTATTCGTACAGCTCAATATACACAATATATAAATATTTAACTTAACATGAAGCGACACCTGTAAGTTATTTTAAAAATTGTTTTCTGTTCCACCTTGTTGCAACCAGCAAGCAAGACGGTGTTAGTCCATAATTCTAAAGCAGATGGCGCTTTAACCAAAATAGGATTGGGGTTAATAATATTTATGTACAGTGCAAGTCTTATTATGTGTACTCGATAGATGTCATTAATAAATTAAAATTTTCAAGACTGATAAATAGATTACGAAGTGTTCTAGCGTTGTATTAAGCATTTTAGTAAAGGTTTCCTAGGATACGGATTATCAAATTATCAGTGTCACAAATCAATATAATTTTAATTTACAAAGATATAATTCACGACGCCATTTACCATTTATTTACTTAAGATAAAATATTGTCTACCTTTTTTAATCAGACCTGATACAATTTGTTCATAAAAAGAGCACATTAAAACAGATTTTAAAAATTTGAAATCTGTTGGATTCAAATGGGAATATCTATCTCGTATTTTAACTTATAAATCGTTTTTGTTATGAAATACCTACTTAATAAATTTCTAAGCAAAATTGACGAAAACGTGTTTTTTTATTTATAATACCATAAAAACTATAATAGACACCGATTTTAAAAATTGTACAACGTAAGTATTATTGACCGACTTCAAAAAGGAGGAGGTACTCAATTCGTGTGTATTTTGTTTTCTTTCAGCAAATGAGTTATTGATTATTGCTTTGTTGTTGACCTCATTTTGAGAAACTCAATCAGACGATAAGTTAAATTTGTAAGTATGAGTTAGACAATTCACGACTCCAATTTTAGTAAATACGTGTAACATATTAAACTGTTTAAATAAATTTAAGACTAAAACCACGATCCGGCCTGTATAAAACCTTGTATTCGTATAACTTTTATTTGTCATCTTCATTCATGAAAACAGAAGTAAACTAATTTTCAGTAAATGTAGTGAGAAATTATTTCAAACATATTTATTTACGATTATTATATAATATCAAAGACGATATAGTTATGGAGCTGAACCGTTTGCTATTTTTAGATCGCTAAAAGGACGCGTGATTTAATCTTCGCAAAATGTACATGTTTCTCGTCCAGGTGGGTAGTGGATAATATTGCGCGGCGCAGTTACGTCATATCTCTAGGCTGCGTGTACAGAGCACGGACCTCCTATTCGGGTCACCTATTTTAGAAAGCACTTACGTCAAACGATCTATTTAACACATCAGTACGCAATTTCGATTACGAGTACCGAAGATAGCTATGTATTTCGATTAATATATAAATGGTGTTTCCTTACGCCGATACGCTTTGACTTTTAAGTCCCTTTAAATTTATAGATTCAATCGTTGTTTTATGGATTTCTGTTTAGATTAGTAACATATTAGATAAATTTATAACGTACAACAGGTATAGTTTTAGGGAATTATCATAAAGCATATAAAAGTTCATTGTATAGTGACCCAACGGAGACACTTCAATCAGTACATATGTATATTCCCAGGCTACTGACTATTTTTGTAATGCACACGCAACATAATGGAGTTACAGCGTCATGGAATGAAAATTGTGATGAAATAATTCCATGATCCTTCGCAATGGGGCTCTATTTGACGCATGAGTCTAATTCTGTGCCTTTTCTTATTTCGTTACTATCACTCCTATCGTGGAAATAATAATACCTAAATATCTATTGTTGTTAAAATGATAGCTCGAAATAAGTGATGAAAGGAATAATAAGGAATACGGTGTTAGATATCCGATTGGAAAATTTTGGCACAAATTCTAAATCAGTACAAAAACAATGATACTCTACTAAAGGTTTAGATTTCAGTCTTCCGCTCCAGGAATCTGGGCTCAAACTCTGGCACGCACCTATGAGTATACAACGTTACGCGTGTTTTATAACTTAAAACTGTAATATCGTTTCTCACTAGAAATCTGTATTTAGCAGTGGAACAATAAAAGGATAGAATAAACTACCAAATCGATTGAGATTCAAAGTATTTCTTTCGCAAAGGACTCTATTTTGACAAGATTTGTACCCATGTTCTTGGACCAAAAGATATTCTTACTACCAAATGTTATTATATACTTGTGAAGTCTAGCTTTATCAATAAGTTTGTAACTTGTAACTTACTAACTAAGTACTTTATTTATAACTTAGATTACCGGGGAGATATATAAACATTTTCCAGGACTTTAAATTCATGGGTCGCTCATATTGGGGTGGCTAGAAATAATTAGAAGCAACTCTATTAGCGAGCGACGAGGTACCCACACCTCAAACCCACCACCCAACATGTTTCAGAATGAAACTGACCTAATTCCTCCGCTGCATTCCCCCTCCGCACCGACTGACGTCAGCAAAAGCTTTAGAAAGAAAAAGGGCATATCCTAATTTCAGTTTAAATCAAATTATCGTCGTCATAGCTAAATCATTGCTATGAAATTCCCTTGACATCGCGTTGGTGATTACAGCATTTTGCTTCTGAGAAGAAAGTGGCATAGAGTCAAAAACTGGGTCATCCCGGGTTGCAAGCCGCTATTCATGAATCGAAGCACGCAGGGTGACGCGCGCCCGTTCATTCTTGCCGGGACTTGTTAATCGAACTCAGCGCTACCTCTGGAAGTATGAATTTCATGTGCTGATTACGCATTTTTTGAACTGAAATTAAATTCACATACGAAATATTCACTGATGTTATTAAAAACCCTAACAATACTATGCACTGAAGACGTTTTTTAATTCGGATTTTCATCTCAGATTTTCTAGTCTCGAAGTGAATAATTTACACACCTGTAATCTTAAGGTTATTTTTGTACTTTTTTTTAGTTATTAAACTTGTGTAGCTGAACCATTATTTACTATTTTGTAAAAAAAAACCATACAACAATGTCTGACCTTGTGAAACACTCTGATTTAGCCATAACACGTAACGAAAAACCTCGAAATGGCCTATTTATAGCGGTGTAACTTAAAACAGAACTAACATAATTATGTCTGGCTGAAATGCGGGCGTTCAAATAGACCAATATGTTTAGTGGAACGGAGGGCGAGTCCTTGTGACGCACTCGCCTGCCTTGGAGCTTGAATGAACTTGACATGAAATTATGTGTCAATAGAATAAAGCTATTAGAACGCGACTATAACGGTAGTGACTGTCCTTGGCTAGGGAATATATTGTAGTAAGATCGATAATATTTGTTATTGATTAATAACAATTTAAGATTTAAGAACTAGTGTAACATATACGACTAACACATATCAGCCGAGCTGAGTAGTGTACAGCAGGTATGCTTCCACAGTAGGACTCCGTCTGTTGCAAATGGAGACCCGGCCCCATCGTTTGTAACGTAAAAGATATCCAGTCTAATTTAAATGTTTCAGAAAACGCTTGACCAGCAAGTCCCGCGTAGCGCCGAGAGGTCAGCTTCATGACGCACTCGCTTGTGTAAGTGTGATCGAATATCTATACATACAAGTATACTATCAAACTGAAGACATTGGTTAAACACACAGAAGATATTTTTATTATTAAGACTATTCATTAACGCAGTCGAACTCAAAACAATTACTTTTTAAAGAGTTTCGTCTGTTTGTACAGGTTGGCCCAGAAAGACCGAAGTGGTGTGAATTCCTTATAACTTTTTTATTTAAGACATATTTTTTTAATTTTTTGTTTTTTAAATACAGTAAATTTATGGGGAATATTTTAAGATTAGTTATTAAAAATGATATCCCGCAAGTGGTGGCCATTTTCTGCTTCGCACAAATGTGCTCTTTCCAACACAT
>DWUN01004853.1:0-10358 GCA_018249975.1 Passova gellias | reverse complement strand
ACCCCGCCCGCCACGCCCACCACGCCCACGGCGCCCACCACGCCCACGACCCCGTCGGCGCCCGATACTCCCACATCGCCAACGCTCACCACGGTCATCAAAGAGGAGCCCGGCGTCAAAGAGGAAACGGGTTTGTTGAATAATAATATTCCCTTGCGTGTCCCCCTGTATATATTGCTGCTGAGCGGGTATATCTTGCTCGGACAACCTAATCAATGAATTTTTTTTTATATCTTATGCATTTGTAAATGCTAAATAGCATCCTTCATAGTCTATGTGACGTGCTACATATGCCTGGTACGGTCAGTGTATTTATTTTAATTTTTGTCTATTTAGTCAGTTACATCGACGACTTATCACTACTACACTTAAAATAACATAGAAAAACAATATTAGGTTCAGTACGATTTGCCTTTACGGATGTATACAGCACCGACCGATACGGAGAAGGTTACAACCGCGGTGGTTGCATGTAACCAATGTAACCTGTTACCTTGTGTAAGTGTAAAATGTACATCTGTACATTACAGATTCGAGACACACGGACGACGCGCTGACGGCGCTCATGAACGAAGAGCTGATCACCGACGTCGACATCGGCAGAGGTCAGTCCGTGCGGCACGACATATACATCGTTTATAAATAGCAGCCAACCATGCCCGCCGTGGCATCGCGTCTCTTGCGGTTTCAGAACTGCAATAATATAATACACTATATCATTATTCCGTCATTATTTTAACCGCAGATGCAGATAGATGTTAAAAATGTAAAAATACCTTTTTATTCCATATTTATTGGCATAAGGCATCCTTCGCTAGCCGACGCGGCGGCCGGTAATGTTGATGATGTTCCTTAATGTCGTTAAGAAGTACCTACTTGTTTAATTTCGTCGAAGGCTTAGGGGACAGTGAAAAATGTCTAATATAATAAACACCGGTAGCGCTCAGCGGCCTCGGCCGGCGTGCGCTCGTGCTCCGAGTAGCGGGGCGGCGGCCAAGGACGGAGACGGAACGTTTATTTATTCAATAAGCTATTTTAGTAATTAAATACAATAAAATCATAATTCAATATAAAGTAGCGACTCGGGTGCTCGACGCTGCACGCTTATGAACGTTAAATTGTTAATAATATATGCTGAACACTCCCGGGGCTAACGTCGCTCCGGCGCACGTAGACCCGGCATGAAGCGGTGAGGTGTGTGCAGAGCGCTGGTGGTGGTCGGGCGCGCGGCGGCACGTGTGCGTGGTGCGACACAGCGCGCTCACCGACGACTACGGCAACTTCGTGGAGCTGCGCGCCGACGACTGCGACTGCCCCGCCGACGACGGCGCCGCGCCGCCGCCCGCCGCGCCCCTCGCGCCCCTCGCGCCGCTCTCGCCGCCCGCGCCCCTCGCGCCGCTCTCGCCCGCGGCGCCGCCGGGCCCGCTGGCGCCGAGCGCGCCGTGGCACGCGGGCGTCTTATAACACCGGATCGCACGCTGACATCGGAACGGGAAAATATCGCCACTGCACGCTCACTTCCGGACGAGCGAATCGATCATCTTACGGACGGTCGAGAGCGCTGAACTTCCGACTCCTTATTCGATTTTGAACGAAAACTGTTATTGCAGTTAAAATATCCTGCACTTCGAAAGTAAATATAAACGCTCCGCCCGCCGACCAGCGTGCGTGCACCCAACGCGTTTTCTGTGCGGGTGCGCCGTAAACGCGCCGGCCGTTGTCGTGAACACGAGCTCGGCACCCTCCGGCCGGTCGTACTATCGTGATCGCATGCATGGAAATCATTTCGAGGAATGTGAGGAGTTTATTTTTCACATTCGTACGTAAAGCTTGCCAGCCACACGCCGCTATCTCTTTACGAATCGACTCTTTTGTAATGAATTGATTATTTTTTTAAATGTAATAGCCTAACATTACACAACGCTAACGACTACGCGGGTCGCGTGCACCCTGGACCGACGTTATCTGCTGAAAGCTGAACGGTCCCTATGTATGTATTATAGATTAGTGTAATTTTGTTGTTATTTTAAATACGCTGTTCTGTCCTATACTTGTCAAATATAGGCCCTAATAGTCATATCGTAACCGCCGTATTGACATAGAGAATATTTCATATGTTTCATGGACAACGATTTATTCACAGCCGGTATTTGATATGATGATGGAAATAAATTTTAATACTCGAAAATAGCTATGTATATATCAGCATTCGGTGATATCTATTTAAATAGGTACGTGATATGACATGTCATTCGATGCCTGTTAGCCGCGGCCGTATCACGCACGAGCGCTGCCTCCGGACCCTGACTGCGGCTACATCACCCCTGTCGGACGTGTCTAGGTCGAGTTGAGGCCAACAGTGTAAGGATGACCGCTGTTTTCCAATAACCAATGAGAAACGTCCATTTGAACAGCATCAATTTGCATTTGTGTTCCATTTTCTTCAATTCTCTCTCTCTCTCTCTCTCCCTCTCCCGGAACGCATGTGAAATATTCTCTAAGTCAATAACAAGATAGTTACGGAAGATGTGACGCCAGTAGCTAGCGCGCGGGCGTAGCGCTAGTTGCTTCTACGTGTTAACATAATCGTGTCGGGGATGAGGTGTTTTACTACGTGTTTATGAAAATGGCAACACTGTCGTTCAGTCGGTCCGGGCCGGCCCGCGGGACCGGACCGGGGCCGGAGTTTTCTTTTGTATATTGTGTACTTGACGTTAAAAGATGAAACACTAAATATGTTATATATAAACATATTAACATTATTATATATCGACGATATACGTGTGTTCAGCTATATCCATAGCGTATATAAATATGATATATATATATACGTGTGTAAAATAAGAATAAATGATAAATAACATTTGTACTAAAACGACTTTTCTAAAGAGAAAAATTATACGAGCGACAAAAAAAAGAAAAAAACATCCAACGAAAAAAATATTAACATATCTGCCAATTGTATAGTTTTGTTAGTTAATAGACGTAGTTACCTCTGGATAGGCGTAATGTAGTTATTGATATTTGTTATGTAATGTAATAAATAAACGGACCATAGGGCACTGTAGTCTACGGCGCGGGGGGCGGGGCTTCCGCTCCCGCGCGACGCGTGCGTATCGCGTTTCACTCCAACAGGGAAATAATATTTTGATTGCCATTTCTAAATAATATTTTTAAGGAATTTGCATGGGACTTAGGAGTGTGCGCGGCGGGCTTACGCGAGGCTGGTATCGGAGGGCGGGACGTAACGACTGCCGGCGAGCCGGTGACACTGAGCTCAGAGGTAGTTCTCGCAACTCGTAACATCGTGCGAGTTCACCTAGACGCTATCGTTACGTCGGCGTCCAACACGAGCCCGGCGCGTGCCCGCCGTAACGTGGCTCCTCCGTCGCGTCGATAGCCCGCGCCAGCCCGCGCCAGCCCGCGCCAGCCCACGCCAGCCCGCGCGTCCACCGCCGGGCTTCGTAACGTCGTCGCAAGCGGTCGCACAGTATCGGAGCCAGGGTGGTTAAGTACAGATCTCAGAATGACCAGTATATTATATCGTACTAAAAAGTAATATAAGCGTGCTAATAATTATACATATAATTTTATCGTTAACGATCGTCTGCGCGTCGCGTTCGGTCGACGCGTTTAGTCGGTTATATATATATATATATATATGGTAATTACATTTATGTATATGGATATATGAATTAGTTGTACGAATTTATATTTTAATGTAACACAAGCGAGTGGATGTATATGGAGTCGCACTTTATACGTAAATATCGCTTCGTTCGGCCTCCGCTGTCGGCCGCGCTCGGCCGCGCTCGGCCGCCGTCGGCCGCTCTCGGAGCGCACTCGCCCGATGCCAGCTTGTTGTTTCGAGACACCGCTGCAGCCACGATTGTCGCACGCGGGGAGCTCCGCGAGGACAATTACCGGTGGATGCTTTTTTAAATTGTTTTTATACGAAACGTTATTGTGTTCGGGCCGATTTGAAATATGATGTTCGGTAATACTTATGTAATGTTTTGTAAATCGGGAAGACCGACGAAACACCGGCGGTATAGAGAGGGGATAGCACCGGAGCGGCCCGCGGCCGGGGGCCGGCGGCGGGGTCCACGTACACTCACCGGACTCGTATCTTATCGAAATGTGTTCAGGATTTTTTAGAAATTGTACCTTCGTAACGTATTTAATCGTTAGGCGCGTGTATATACGTAGGCGGGTGACGGGCGCGCGTCACGTGTTTTCGAGCGACGATTTTAGCGACGAGTGTCGCCGGCGACGGCCTTTTGGTATACGTTGTACGTGTAACTATTTGTACTAACTACTATATGTACGCGAGGACTGTGGGTAGTTTTACGCTCTTCGTTGGTGTCGCACTACTGTTGTCCGATTCGACTTTTGAACTAAGATTTGTACATGATCGTAGATATATAGTCTTTTTTAGAACCGTCGGTCACTTGCGTGACATGTGTTTGTTTTTTCTGTTACGCTATGTCGGTCGCTTCGGAGGGTGCAGTTATAGCGTCGCCGACTCGCGCGCACTGCACTAAGTTCGTTAAAAATTTACGACCCTATAAAAGCACCCTCGCATTATTAGAGTTTATAGATCGAGGTGATTTGCCTTTTTGTGATTTTTCTGTTGATACAAAATATATTTACGATGCAATTGGTATTCGAAATTGAACATTCCCGACGAGTCGGTCGCCTCGATATGTAATCAAATATTTTGTTATATTTCATGTAACGATTAATCATAATAATGTAACAATTATAATAATAACAGAGTTCAGTATTCGTTTGTAAGTATTTCTTTGATAGATTTTTCATTTAGTTGATAATTTTAATATCCTCGATAATCAAATTTCCGTTTTATAATGCGGTACATGATTTTATTTGTCATCGAAATGGTTTTTTTTTGTAATTATTTTATTTCTGTGATAAAATCATATTTCGGACGAACATTTGTACCTAAGTATGCTTAGACTTTACCCGGGTGTCGAACCGCCAGTGGTACGAGTTGCAGATTGTGACGCAACTCTATGCATTCGAATCGATTTTAAAAAGAATGAATATGTATATGAGATATCGGCGTACGTCGTATCGCTGGTCTCCTTTCCCGATATTTTCGCGGAACCACTAAATACATAGTAAGAGTATATTTAATGGGCATTGGATCCTCTCGACGTACATGTAAATTATAGAAATTATTATTTTTGCTATAGTATAGAGTTTATAATAGAAACATCGATATTAGATTTAATATTGGTTCCGCGATAATACTGGTCGAGTTACGACGTAATTATGTACCTACGTGTAAAGCGATTTTTTTTTTTAAGATCGCAAACCATTGCGTTTGTTCGCAGCCAGTAGCGGTAGCCAGTACGTATGTTAATAATAATAATCGAACGAACCGCGTATAATTTGGTATGAGAATATAATTTTCTATTTTTTATACACTAGTTTTGTTCCGCTAGAGCGACGGCCGCTCCGTTCGCCGAGATGTTATTGAAATCGTGATTATATTTTTTACAATCATTGTAATAACATTTTTACGTTCACTACGTTAACTCACTCCGCCTATAGAAGATATTGTCGCGGCGTTTCATACAAAATTAACTATTTTATTAGTCGTGACCCTCGTCGAGTTAGCCGTTTAATTTAAGAGTAGAATGTTCTACCTCTAAACGAATCATAGTTGATGTACAATATAAACTTTTAACAAATATTGTTCGTTTCATTTGACGCCTTTCATTTGTCTGTGTCTGCATCGATCGCCAGATCGTGTCGTGCTCGAAGGTCGCTTGATTGAATTCGACCTGCGATACTCGATACTTATAAAATAAAACACACAGAGAAATATCAACAACTTTAATGATCGGGATATATACAGGAACAAATACATACAAGTGTCAACAAACAAGCGGGCCGCCGCGCGCAAGGGTTCCGTCCGCACCAATTTAATAAATCCTCTAAAATATGTGAAATATTTAACTTTACGGCTCACAGCTCGCCTGCTCGCGTCATCCCTCGGCCGGGGCCTCTGGACGCGGCTCCACTCGTCGATCGAGTTGGTACTTCTTGAACTTCAATAAGCGACCAATAACCTCACCGAGCGCCAACACCAGCGCCAGCAATAAGAAACCGGATTACACAGTCGAAAATCATAATAGACAATTCTATCACATTCGTTAGGAGGGCCCTTCTCACACAGCCAACACATTACGAACTAGGTTACATCAATGCCGACCAGTCCGTCGATGGTTCTATTTTAACACGGAATGTGTTTTCATAACATACACAATCTCAACCAAAAACATAAAAAACAACCCTAACAATTTTATAGATATCCGGATATTACGTGCGTGAACGAAGCCGGGATCGAATGTTAAGTTCGAAAACGTTGAATAGCGTACAAAAAACTAACCAAAGTGTAACATTGAATTTCCTGAACACTCGGTCAAGGCCCGCCGCCGCGAGCACGCCTGCCCGCGAGCGCTCCCTCCGCGGCACGCCGACGACGTCACCGCACTATTCTAACGCACAAACAACTACCTTCCTCTGACTAAAAAGCAACAAGAATATAATATATTATATAATAATGTAACATTTCAACTATCTAATTGTACGGAAAATGTTTTCGAGGGGTATAATTCATGTGGCCCAGTACAGTATACGATGAAGACTATAAATATTACACCAGTTAGAGCCAGTGCGGGCGGGAAACGTCGCGACGCGTCTGCAGATGCGTTCGACAGACGCGCCGCGGCGTTAAGCCGATCGTTGCATACAAAGTGTACCGATTCCGATATCGACCAGAGCTCGGTAGGTTTCGTTCGTGTTAATCAGCAGCAGGCAGTCAAACACAACGCGTTTTCGTTGTGATCGTAAAACTAAACCGACGTATCTAACTAAACGACTAACAATACAATACAATACAATACAATAATACACAAAACGTCACAACTACGCTAGGACATCGCTACGCTAAAAATTTATGGACAAATACGCGATGCACCGTCGAGGGAACATACACCCGATCACGAAACTTACATGAAATTCACTGAGACCACTCGTCAAAATGGATAACTCAATTTTAATGACGATACATAAAAATCGTTTTCGTCTTTATAATGATCTCAAACGTCCGAAGAAACCTCCGTACATCGGCGCCGGCAGCGACGCTCCCGGCCCGTGCCCGACGCACGCGCACGGCCCGGTGCGAGCGGCCGTCGCGCTCTAGCGTCCCCACTTTCTCTAAACGTATTGCGATCGACAGTTCTCTGTACAATTTTATCTAACAATATAAACTATTATTTATTATTGTCTTATCTCGAAAGGTTCTCTGTCGTAAGGTGGCGGCGCGCGGCGACGGAGCGGCTACTTAGTGTTTTTATAATGTCAAGAAGATTTCGCCGCGGCCGTCCTGCGCGCCGCCATCTTTAGTAACGGTCGACGATCACCTCCAGTGCAGTTACATGTAATCGCTATTGTATTTAAGATCAGTAAACTAATGTGTAGTTATTTTTTTTTTTTTAATTAACTCGTTTCAAAGTGGCAAAAAGCACCTGCAATTATGAAATAGAGACTATTAAATACCAGTGCGTGAAGCGGAATAGTAGAGTTCGACGGTCATTCAAAACTAACGAACGGGTGGTGAAGTGTGGCGCATCCGCGGGTCGAACGAACAGCACGAACAACAACACCGTTAATCGATTTAAAAAACAATTACAGTATTCAACGCAATTTATCTAATCTAATACCAAGTGTATATATTTAACTATTGAACGTTTTCAACGTATTTGTAAATATGATCCTCGGGCCGCGCCCCCCGCCCGCGCCGCTCGCACCAACACACACGGTGCGAGCCCCAACAGTTCAGAAACAACTTTTACTCGTACTTTTTATCTTATATTTGTTACGTTACACATATAAGATAAAAAGTAATCGACATCATACACACATGTAAACGTCCGAGACGACGCCGCCCTAGCCTGCCGCCTACACCTACCTACGAAGTATATCGATAACGATAACCGCAATATATTCTCACAGCCCTAGCGACACTAATTTGACATTTTTTTATTTTATATTTTCTCATAATTATAATGTATGTACAATATGCATGTATATATTCAAGCAACCGTAGAATATTTTTAGTTTTTTTTTGTTGTAAACGTAACTTCGCATTATACGTATAGACGTAGTGTTATATAAGAGAAGGATTATAATCAAAGTACGACACTAACATTAGTACCCAAAAGTCTAGCGTAAATTTGATACGGCAACATTGTAAAGATACACATCATAATACACTACAATGCAATAGATAAAAAGTAGTGACTACAAACGGTATACACAAATCTTAATACATATTTTCAAAACCGAAGCAAACTTTGTAAATATAAGGATATATAGGGTTACTCTATCTATATAAATAAAGAATGTACATACATATCTCTAAAGACGAACGCTCTCGACGGTCCGTTTATATGGAAACGTAACACAACCTCGCGTACACATCGACTATCCCCTGAAGACGTACCGCCGACACAGTCATTTATACAATTCGCAGTCAAGCGATCTTATATAATTATTATACGTAACGCTCGCCTCACCGCCAACGAGCGGCGACGTAAACGAGAAACATTCTATACTTTATGATTGAATGATAAAAGAGAGACAAAAATAACGCGGCTCGTATTAGCTGGATAGCGAATTAAATTGGTGTTTTACTGTTAGGTTTTAACAGTGATCGACCAATCCATGTAACAACGATAACCAATAACTATCTAGAATGTGAGCGATAAAGCTAGACGTCACTAGTTTGATCAAAATCGGTCGCTTGAAGTTCGCTCGTCGCCCACCGCCGGCGGCGCGGCTCGCCACGTGCGTGTGTTAATTAAGCTACAATAAGTTACATTCTACCGCTATAATAAGATTTCTTTAATTTTCATGTCGAGATCTCTTCATCCTTTCTGTAAAGAAACAACTTGTTCATTAAAAGTTACTTATTACACTAAGTAAAGTAAATTAAGGAAATGATACTGTACACCACGACAACATGTCATCGTGCTGTGACCGTTAGCTCTCGACGTCGCATATGTATTGATCTGTGTGACCGCTAGCTGAAGATGCTATTATTTTAACATCTTCTATTATATCACTGCTGGCGACAACTCTCTCTCGGCGGTAAACCTCGCGCACCTAAGAGACCGACCAACACGGACCAAGGTGTGGACTCACCGGAGGGGCGCGCGCGGGGCGGGGCGGGGCGGGGCGCGCGGCGCGGGAGCCCTCAGAGCGAATCGCGGTGCCAGACCCAGGTGCGCTTGGTGTGGTCGAAGCGGTGCGCCAACCACTGCGCCTGCAGCAGCTCGGCGCGGTCCGCGCTCAGGTACAGCGGCTTGCCGCGCCTGCGACACGATCCACCCTTCATTCTAGTACGCTCAAAGTTCACTACTGTCCATTGGCTGCCGGTTTGATGTTGGCTCGAAGGACCATAAGAATATACGCGAAGAGACTAAACCAGGTATATACACAGATATTATATGTCGATATTTTTACATTCAAACACAGAACAAACGAATCCATGACGCCAGTTCAGCAGTCAGGTCACTAACCACTAGCCCTAGAGGCAGCAAGAGACCAGGACAGATGGATAAAAGAACGTGAATCGAATGTTGCGAGTACGTAGGGCGGTGCACTGACTTGAGGTCGCGGTCCTCCTCGTCGTAGTCGTCGAGGTACAGGCTGCCCCACAGACAGGCGCGCCGCCCGCGGATCACGATGATGTACGTGGACGTCACCACCAGGAAGATGCCCGTGCCGCCGCCGCACTCCTGCGCGTGCTACGCACACAGTTTTCATATGTAATTAATTAGTCATTGCAGCATTATAAATGTAACGTATTATTAATTACCGTTTACATAAGTTTAATAATGGTAATAAAATAAAGACGATATACATATTTAAGTCAGTATATCGATGCATTCGACGCCTGCGCCTGCGCGGTACCTGCACGGCCTCGGCAACCTGGTGGTGTCGGCAGCAGGGCTGCTTGAGGCAGACGAGCGTGCCGCAGAGCAGGCACACGGAGGCCTCCTTGGGCACGGCGCCGCACTGCAGGCACACGCGCTCGTGGTAGTGCGTGAACACGCGGTCGTAGTCGCGCGGCAGCGCCAGCAGCCACGGCCCGCACCACGCCGCGTGCAGCGCGCGCACCGCCCGCCGCGTCTGTACACACGCACACACTTACACACGCTGTCCGAAGAGATTGTCGACTAACGGTATATATCTATACTAATATTATAAAGCTGAAGAGTTTGTTTGTTTGTTTGTTTGTTTGTTTGTTTGAACGCGCTAAT
>DWUN01004852.1:0-10358 GCA_018249975.1 Passova gellias | reverse complement strand
TGGTACGATGTTATTGAGAGGAAAATGGATGTTTAGTTTTCATCGAAATATTTAATATGACAGATATTCTTGTTCCTTTCAAAGGTATCGTACCGTCTGCGCCCAAAGTTTGACGTCAATGGTGGACGCGGGCGCGGTCTTCGGGCTCAAGTTGTCGAGCTGGATGTTGGGGTCGAAGTCCTCGTCTACGGGCAGCGTCAGACCATCGATGTCCGCGCCATTGGCCCCTTTCATTACTGCGTATAGCACCTGCGGAGAAATGTTAACATAAATTCACTTGTACAATCTTTAACCAATCGTTAATTGTTATGTTGCACAAAATATCGTCTCGATATGAAATTTTTCTATGAAAAAATATAACACTTTTTAAGAACGTTTCTAAATTGAAGTAAAGCTTTCTATTGTATATTACAGAAAAACAAACGCACAAATATCACGACAACATCTGTACATGTATGAAAAATTATAATCTCACATCTTACAGAACAATTTTCTCTTACTATCACAATGTGGGTGGCTACTATCAAAGTGGGTCAAACGATCCGAGAAACTATCTTCAACTAGTAGAGACACATGATACAATCCTTGACGAAATGTTTGTATCATATCCATGAACTTTTACATAACGCAATATAATTTAGCACTGAACATATTTGTGGGCCATCGGGCTCTCTTCATTAGCACCGTGAGGCGCGGGAGCGGGGTATCGTAAGTAACAATGTTGTCATCAATTAGTATTTGCATTTAAAATGGCAGCGCGCGATACTATCTGCACAGTCAACACCCGACTCCAGAAGCATTAGTTTGCCTATAGTTCTTTGGGATACAATAAACAATATTTCAATTTTTCAATATGCAAAAATTCGTAAGTGCCAATATTTTTTTTTCACATCGTAATCAACCGCTAAACGATATGCACTCGTTTTGGCATCTTTCGCTGTCTTTACTAGGCATTTCTTTAAAGCCAATTGTTTTGTCTATCGTCTCTATTGGACTGACGCCGTTCACTAGCACAATATAATTTAAATGCCTCATTAAAGGTGCAAAATGTTACAGCGTCTAAAAAGTCGCTTATGAAATGTGGCAATCTAGCCATAAAGTGTCTGCAACAGTTATGTTTAATTTTCGAATATGACATGTGTGTATATCACTATCATCACTACATAGTATAAAAGAAAGTCGCTTCCCGCCGTCTGTCCCTATGTATGCTTAGATCTTGAAAACTACGCAACTGATTTTGATGCGGTTTCTCTAATAGATAGAGTGATTCAAGAGGAAGGTTTATATGTATAATAACATCCATTATATAGTAAAGAAATACTGTTATAATTTATATGGCAGAACAACGTTTGCCGGGTCAGCTAGTAAAATATAATCCTTTAAGAACAAATTTCAAATCAAGTATTGTCTGTAAAATGTTGAACACACTCTTTACAAGTGGTAGAACAAATATTACAGTTTGCTCAGATTAACTGTTATTAAAAACAATTTGTCTTTCAGTCTGAAATGTCTGGTTCACACACACCAAAAGCAACCAATATATTTACATATAGCCAATAGCACCTAGCCAATTGATACTAATTAAAAGTTTTGTCAAAAATGTTATTTTTGCCTTTCACAGTCACATTTTTAGAATTCTATTCGAGGTTGCAGACATCTTTAGATGGGAGCGTGCACTTGTTACTATAGCCTAGTAATATACTGCTCTTTTTCCTTAAAAAAGTAATTTATAGGTTGAAGAGCAATCCGTCACTACACTGAGACTAAAAATATTTTGTGCACGTCACATCAAAAACGTACATTTTAAGATTTATGACTGACATCATTTAAAATTCCCATAATCTACATTATGTCACTGACAATACAGAACGAAACATAAAACTTCGAACCACGTACGCACTCATTCATAAACTCTTCAAAAAGGATAATGAGCTCGCTTATCCCCTCAATAGTCGAACAACGTACATATTTATACACGGGGACAGCATGTTTCCGTGTAATTTGTATAAAATCCATAATAAGCTTATAAATATACAAAATGAGTACAGTACATTATTATACGCCAAACACCTCATTAAATGTCCTACAGTCTTCTTATCTGCGTTCAAAGTTATACAATGGTTAGAAAATAAATGAAGAGTTAGGTTTGAATACGACAGGGCACAGCCGAGTGAGTTATTCAAATTAAGTTTTATAGGCTATTCATACTAGCGACTTTTATACGCACTACTCTTGACATTTTTATTTTATCCTTAAAATCTTTATCTTTATTTTAACTTACTGCACTAAGTCGAAAATGAACCAAATTTTTTCGCAATTTTAATCCCGTAAACCGTTTGATGGGTACAATTACTTGTTAATGTGATCAAACTTTCGTATAATAATAGTTATACTTAACAACAATTTTACACAATCCAGTTTTTTCTAGCTGTGTGCAGCGTGTGTAAGGCGATAACTTACCTTGAATTCGGAAGGCGAGTACTCGCTAGTGTGAAATAACTATTTTATACACGTTACTGAGGCGAGCCGCTGACATATTCGATAATTTATTCGAGTAATGCTCTACGACGATACTATTCTGTCGGCTACGCAGCTCTCTATTAAAGGAGTTGACTTTATCTTGCGAACAGTTTGGCGTCGGCGTTCGAAGTCGCTAAGTTTACAAGTTCTTTTAGGGTTCCGTACCTTAATTTGTCATCGCTTCATATATTGTAATGTTGACTTTAACGGAATTTGAACCGGTTTTAATAAATACTTCAAAATATTGCTATCTGTTGTTTTATATTGTTCTGGTTGCAACTTTTTCATATCCCACAACTGGACACAAGATTCTCTCGTAACTATGAAAGTGTGGAGTATGCTTCCATACTGCTCCAGTACGGATCAGTTCAAAATGTGCTTAAGCAATTTATATTTAAATGAACTATGTATATGTTCAGGTGTTCGTGGCCTTATTGCTGTTTCATCAATGGAATCCCACATAAAACCGTGTCCAAGTTCAATTTAATTGGATCAATGCGAATAAAAATTCGATCCGTTGCATATAAAGCACACAGAGTTCGGTAACTCTCCGTTTTACGACCATTTCACATTTCCAACTTTGACGGTGAAAAAAGTAAAAATATTTACATTCGAAACGTAAAGAATTATTTTGGAACATTTTCGAATTTCGAAGAATTTATTTTCGTTACCACCGGAAAATTGACAAAAAACATCTATTTTAATAAATTCATGTCCAGTTTTCTCATAACATATACTCTGTATTACTCTGAATGTGCGGCAGATATCAAACATTTTATTTCTATAGAAAAATATCTATGCTGGAAGGTACTGGTATCGGGTGCATGATATCCGAAACAGGAAAGCCCGAGGATATTGAAAAATTCAGTTGAAATTAAAAAAGCGCTTGAAGCGCATTTTAATTGCTTTTTTTGTTTTTATTAAATTAAATTTTCATGTTGTCGTTATGTTACATCGGCGGAGCTCTTAAAGGCGGTTTAAAAACATCCAACAGCAAAACTGCGCACTAATCCGTATCTTCACAATCGCGGTATAGAGCATCTGGGTAGAGTATGTTCCAAACCTCCTGCAGTACCAGCTGAGACCCATCCCCAGCAGTGGGATGAAAGGACGTAACATAATATGCATCAAATATTTTATTTAATGTAACAAATAGAGCAATGATAGTAGTTTGAAGTTTAGCCTCTCACTCCGAGGGCTCTGGGGGTAATCCTGGCACCCTTGCTTTAATACGTGCGTTTTATGACTTAAAACCTGATTATCTCTCGCTATAACCGTGATAGAAAACCTCGTGAAGAAACCTGCAACCTTAGAGATGCTACAAAAAGTTGTAATACTTCTGAGGTGTGAAGTCTGCCAATCCGCACTTGGTCAGCGTGGTGGATTACGCCTAAAACCTTCTCTCTATGAGAGGAGAAGTATGTTCAGCAGTGGAAAATAAAAGGTTCGATTACAACAAAATCCCGGAATAATGTTCGTAGCGCGCATCGGTAACAAATCGTCAGGTTACGATAGAGACGGACAGTTATTATGGACCGTATAGTTTTATGCACATCCGATTTACGTGAATGCATTACGGGCGCAGTAAAATGGTGAAAAAGAAAAATCTAAGCCCATAAACGTTTCGAGTACATTGTAGCGTGGCCTTTGCTGCCACTAAAACCAATGAGAGTTTTACGATAGCAATATAAAGACGTTTTACAGGTGCGGTGGGGAATTTAAACGCCTCGAATGGCAGCGCATCGAGTCGAGTAAGTCCGGTAGGAGTCAATGCTGTTGGAATGGGATCTTGTCGAATTAAGCATAGAAATAGATATTTACCATACATATGGATAGACGTACGGGCTATTCCGATTTAGTTCTGTAAGCAGCAACAAATCTTTGTCGGGCAGATAAAGAGTTGGTGCTGTGAAGTGACAACTGAATGTCATTACATCTGAAGACAATTTGGGTGACCCAAAAGAAAATATTAATCAGTTTAACTTGCACGTAATTCCAAACGATTTCAAACAAGTGCCCCAGTAACGGAAGGTCTTCCATACTAGAGGAGCCTCAATATACATTGTGATTCAATAGAAAAGCAAAATAAAGATTCTAATTATCCTGTTTATTTGTGATGTGGGGAATTACATTCGTAAAAACATGTTTTTTTGGAATATTAACCAATATTTATCATTAATATTGATCGAATATTACATTTGGTAAGGTATGTTCGAACAGAGAACTCATCGCTACGCTAACGAGTAGCGGCATTGTAATCCTCTTATGCTTCAAATCCATTTGGAATCACGATTTATCGGGTATTTCATAAACTTCACAAATTAAGGTAGTTAACGGTAACAAGGGTGTTTTTTTAGCGAAAATCATTGAATTATTGAATCCGTAAATACGATGTGTAAATCTTCATAATGTAAGCACAGTCCACTCAACATTGTACGCATTTCAGACGTAGTAGAACCGTCTAATCAGGGTTTGCAGGCGAAAGCACCGCCACTCCGCCTTGTTCACTGACCATGCCCTTATAGCCTGAACGGGAATTACTGAACTTATGGACAAGCCTCGTGGTAGAGTGGTTAAAGACCCTGACTGCACATGTCGTGGGTTCAATTCTCACTCAAATCAAACGTTTAAGTGATGAATAAATGTGTTTGTTTTGTGTCCGTGTGTAATAATAATAATATTTATATTTAATAAGCATTATACAGTATGTGTACTGGTATAATATGCATGTTTGTCAGATGTTCAGTTACCATAACACGGGCAATTAAATGCCTAATTTGGAAAAAACAGCCGTGTGTGAAATTGTCCTAATGAATTATTATTATTATTATAGACCTGATCTGATACCTCTGTCTACTTTATTAGACTATCTGCATGTTACTTTAATAACAAAACAATTGTTTCACTAATTATTAATTTTACATCGTTTTTGAGAACTAGGTCCGTGCCTTTTTAATTTGTTATTTTTCACAATTTGTATCATTCTTGCTTAGGTTGGTAACTATGGAGGTACAATGCAAATGCATGCAGAGCTAATCCAGCGTTAATGAACGCTTCTGTTGGTATCCGCATATGTTGCGGATTCCATGAGATTGGTCATTTGTAACGAATTAAATTACTATTGAACAGGTTTAAATATATTGTGTGTTTCAGTTAGACTATGACTGATATTTACAACTAGCTTTTGCCTGCGACTTCGTCCGCGTGGAATAGTGACGTTGGGCAGCATTTTAATTTCCTAGGATACTTCTACTGCGAATAATATAGATACAAACTGTTCCACACGGTAGAAGTCACGAGCAAAAGCTAGTTATTAATATAGCCTACTTATATTGATCTGTGATCATGTAGCGTTCAAATGGTGAAAGAATTTTTGAAATCGGCCCAGTAGTTTTTGAGCCTATTTGTTACATACATACATACACACACATGCACAAATAATATATAATATAATATTAGTATAGATTTGTGATATTGTCTATTACGGCTTATAAACCCAAACTACACAAAGACTAAGGTAACCGAACAGCTGAAAATCTATGTAGATTCCAATACATACCAGTTTAATTAATTTTTGTGTAATGTACTGTAGATAATTAATACTAACTATATACTTGTGTATATATATTACAACCAGATATAAAACTAATATTGGAAATTAACCCCATAACTCCCGGCTAAGCGGTTCTAACGTGTAACAATGCGTCGGTGACCAATTTCCAATTGGACAAATGCTGACTAACAAAATGTGTACCGCATTCGAATTGTCGAATATGATTTTTTATAATTCTATTTGAAATTAACACTAACTTTATTATCATCTTAACAGATTAGCTTGAGCCGAAATTAAGAGATAATATATAATTAGTCCTCTGTATTAATATATAAACATCCATACATAATATCAACGTGAAACTAAAAAATCGCTATCAATAACAGAATGTTGATTTATTCCTCGAAATGTCAAAAGCGTTCTCACATTTGACATCGCATCAAAATCATAGACGGATAAAAAAAATGCTTATTGCGTCTACCAAACACTTAATTGGGTTATAAGGAAAAGTTACTCTTAAGCTTGTATACATTAAAATTGTGAACAGTAGAAAGCTTAAACTAAATGCGTTTCATTAAAACTCATATAATAATAGATTAACTACATCAACCGAGCGTCCAATTTTGTAAAAAGCTATTTTTATTTTATTTTTAACTTTCCCTTTGAACAAAACACATAAATGACCGTGTCGCTTACATTTTAACACATTCATGCATATTGTAGAACATAAACTGTTCAGAAACTAACAAAACAAATAGGAAATTAGCACAAATCGTGTTGGAAAATTACATTTCCCATTTGCGTAGCATATATACGATAATTTGTGTAATGAAATTTATGATATTCATAGAAGCTGCGGTCAACGGTAATAGGAATAACAATGCAGGCAACGAAACAAAGGTAAGCTACAAAATGAAACTATAAGCACGCGCTTTTAATTTGTTTACTTGTCATAAGCCAACCGTCTTTGATCTCGTCTTTTCCATGACCTAACATTTGAATAACAATCTGTTGTAAAAAATAACTCTTATTAGTAAAGATTAACTGTACTGTGTATCAGTAATGATAACAATCAAGCGTAAGATTTTAAAAATGGTTTGGTAAAAACACTTGTATAGGGTGTTGACTTTTATTTTTGATTAATTTCATTGGAACCTTAAAAAAAACAGCAACTAAGTTATCCAAAGATAATAGTTGCCATGTACAAACATAATCGTGTATTATTTGTAACAATTATTTCTTACTAAATACCTATTCAAATTACAATGTATGATATCTTAAGCTCTACTTCATGGCTATTGGTGTTAATTAATTAATTAAATCATATGCCGTCGATTGAATAAATTAATTAAAAAATCTGGTTTATACACATTTCATTCACACGCGAAACGGTTGCGAAACATAATATTTAAATGAGACTAACTGTATGCTTTTTATAATGAAAATGACATGACATTTCTTAAGAAGAATATTAGGATCGCTATGAATATTTAAAAATAAGCTGTTAATTTATTTGAGTTATTAATCGGGGCTATGTTGAGATCAGGTGGAATTCTCGTATGTCACGACGAGAAACTTGGACGCCAAGATACAATATCTCATAAGCTCTCGACGGCGATTAATGTGATAGCGAAAATGTCTTGACGCAGTGGCTCTCAAAGTTCAGCTAAAAATTGGAAATATTATCAATCATGTCTTTAAAGTCAAACTGTTATATTGGACTTTCTAATACGGATAATCGAGAGCGAGAATAAGATATTTCGCTTTAAAAGTCATTGGCTTTAAGCAATTTTTCTTTACAAAACCATTTGAGCTTTCATAAAAAGATCATCTTTCAAAGGTTTTAATTATAAACAGTTATCGGTTTTTCGTTTACATTTAAGTAGCAAGCAAGCCTCAGTAGATCTCTAAATATCTAACACAGTTCTAAAATATAAGAGGTAAGACTCGCATGGACTAAGTCTACCAAATGTTCCAATTACTATCCTGAACTAAGGCTTAGGGCAATTTTTTATCAGTTCTTAGATTGATAAGAAACTGAAGCTCACATCAACCATAAAAACAAGCAAAAAATTCTGATAATAGTCTAAGAGATTATTACTGATCAGTGCGTTCATCAAGTGTTTATTCCACGCCAGCTATTAATGTTGGTCCATTGGTTCTACATTGAACTTTGACAATAGCTACATTAGTACATACAATAGCTAGATTACATTATAGGGTGATAGCACAAAAACGTGCAGCGATCTGCGTTGGCGGACATTGTTGCCCTCTAATTGGCTAATTGGCTGGCGGAGATAGATCGCGCGATCGCTTCCTCGTTTGGGCGATAATCACCGCTCTGTCGTTCTCGTCAAACGTCGATCTTTATCGCTACACCCATTGAAATGCGCTTCTGAATGTACAACTCTCGTTGTCTTGTTCAAATACGTTTTGGTTTAACAATTCCATTTGCAAATTAACCTAACGTTCCGCATGAAATCTTGTAAATAATAATCAATGACATAAAATGGTTTCTGCGACATATGTATATTGTTTCGTGTGTTTATTACAACAAACCTGATTTACGCCCCACAATTGGACATGAGTCTCTCCGACAACCGTACGAAGCCTGAATTGTTTCTATCACAAATGTTTGTTAGAGGAAATCTATCCATTAGTAATTTATATCAGGTCTTTTGCTATATAATTTTACATAGCTTCCTAGTCAGCCGGTAATCGTGCCCACGCCTTGACGATCGCTATCAATATTCCATTGAAACACGCTCAGTGGATGTACGATTATTACTGTTGTCGAAACGTCTTGAAATTATTGTACGATTAATGTTTTGCGTGCACTCGTTAACGTTCGACAATTGTTACGGACACGTTGGGAACACGCTATCCGCGCTTTTAACGATCCTTCTGGACTCTCATATATCTGTGATTTCTTAGTGGTTGATTTCCAATAAGAATCGAGATAAACGTATCCTTTCTATGCGTAGTGAAACAGTTAATATTTATGTCATAGAAGTCGCAAACTATAATGACTATTACACGTTAAAATGTATATTAAACTTACACTATGAGAGTGAAGCTGTTTTGATTAAACTTCTTAAATTTGGAATCACTTTTTCTTTAAATGTTTTGTTTATTTATTGATATGCATATATAACCATTCTAAATCATTACAAAATTTACGCTAATATAAAAAAAAACTGTTACTTTACAATAAATGTACAGAACATACAAAACATATATGTGTGATACGTTTCAAACAGTAAAAGAATGGTTCCCTGTCAATAATGCAATACTCAAGGGAGTACATTTGTTTGTCACCCTCAAAACATCTTGACAGTCTTGAGTCGTAGCTGCGGAAGTGCCGCGAAATGTCCGCTCGATCATACATTTTTAAGGCGTTGCACGAAAGGGAATACAGGGGGTTTCCTAACTACACATCCGCGTATCATAAATCATAGTGAGAAACATATAAAATATATGTATGGATGCATTTATCATGTGTATGCTAATAAAAAACATGCTTCAGCATATTAGAAAGCCTACTGAAGACTTATATGAAGACTGTTCGCACATTTGGCTCGTACCATTTCTGATCACTTTACTTTCTAATTGTTTAATTAGAATTAGATTCTTAAATGTTGCTAATGAAAATCATTTGAAAATACCACAAAGAGAAAGTGAGAAAAAAGAAATGATTTTATTTTGCTAACTGTAACAAAATTTTTCTTATATTTTTTTATCTTATTATATTTTGTATTTATCGAGATCGTTCGATGTTGATGAGATATTGCCGCACCGATTATTCAAAAAGTGCCGCAATCTGGGGAATCTTGGCAACTGGTTATCAGTGTTGCCAGTTTCGTGGCGAATCCAATTAATTTCGAAAAACAACCACATTTTGGCTACTAATTGTATTGCTTAAACAAAAAACCCGAACCCACTAAAATTCTTGATGCCATTTTTTATGTACTCTCTGAAAGAATCCAAATATATAATTAACTACAATACAATATTATTTTTAAGCCTTCTTTTTTTGCTTTTTCAGTGTCTCCTCAAAGCTGGGCTTTACGGTAAAGCGTAAAAACATAAATTCGCAATGAATCATAACCGAAGTGTTCTTTTTATATTTAAGACACAATTGAAAGCAATTACTTAGATTTTAAGCTCAGTAAATCTAATATAAAGTAAATCATACAAAAAGCCTCGTAGGTCGTGCGGTTGCTAGCGCGACTGCCGATCGGGAGGTCCTGGGTTCAAATTCCGGGTTGGGTACTGCTGGATTTTT